>OZ012735.1:706339526-706409526 GCA_963859935.3 Lathyrus sativus | reverse complement strand
CAGTGGCCTGACACGGGTGCCCGTGTTGTGTGACACGGCCCGTGTCAGGGCACCTGGGACGTGGAAATTTCACGCGAAAAATGTGTTAGGAAGTCAACACGGCCGCCCGTGTTGCCTGACACGGCCCGTGTTGCAGGAAGCGCTTTTTTCCCTATTTTTCTTGTATTTTTTACTCTTGTGATCCCCGGGGTATTGTGGGTATTTCTCTAGTGCCGAGTTGGAATTGTGACTATTTGTTACGTGTTTGGAGAAAGGAGAAGGTACTTTTAGAATATACAAAAAAATACAACGAGAGATTGAAGCTCTGAAGAATTGGGAGGACAAGGAGATTTTCATGCTCGGAAGAAATTGAAGATCGAATTCACTCCTAATACCATTGTAATGTTTCTAATTATCATGTTATTTTTATCGAATATTATGAGTGGCTAAACCCTCAATTGTTAGGGGGTGGTCCTAAATTGCGATGTATTGACCTTTGTTGGGATTATTTTATGAGATTTTTGTTGTTCACCTTATGGCTTTTATTTTGCAACGATCTTTATACTAATTCATATTGGAAAATAGAATTTGATTTACGATTAGGTTTTGTCTGGAAAGTCGACCTAATGCTTTTGCAAAATAATGTTACGGTTAATATTGCCTAGGAATGGGGGTATCCCGTAGCAATGTGTTTTTTATGTCAGAACTATTGCTTGATGAATTTCGTGGGCAACTAAGGAATTAGTGTGCATGAAATTCATCAAAGGGTTTTTCATTAAGGAATTAAGGAAAGCTACTTTTGAAATTTGATTATTTTAAGGTTGGAAACAAATATCTCAGAAGAATTCTTTAAGGTCTTTACTAGCAATTTATCCACTTCCCTAACATTGATCTTATTTTAATCTATAAAGTCTATTATTTTACTTGTTCCTATATCCTGTTGCCAAACGAAACCCAAGGTTATTTTGTCTGATTGAAATAACAAGTTTTTCCTAAAAATTTACACGCAGTCCTCAGAGATCGACATTCGGGGAATTTCCCCTTATCACTACATCAGTAAAAATAGTACACTTGCTAATTTATCGATCAAGTTTTTGGCGCCGTTGCCGGGGACTGCCAAAAATTTTAAGTATCTTGTTCGTTCAATTAGAATTTTGTCACTTTGTGACTAAAATTTTAAATTATTTTTCTGATTATATTTCTGTTATTACTAATAATTTCCTAACCTGTGTATGCGAGGTAAGACCTCAGCTTTATTTTCTTTTGACTCAGAACCTGAAAGATTGTTGCACTCCAGACGTAGAAAAACCAAAATTGCAGAAAACGAAGAAGTTGTATTCGTGAATAGTGATTCAGAAGCAGAGAGGGAGACAACACCATAAACTGTTCAAATGGCTGAGAATCCACCTCAACTTGAAATACTTTTGGGAGACTATGGAGGGGCCAATGCTCAACCAAACCGGATAACTATCGTAAATCAACCGGTGAATGTGGCACACTTTCAGCTACATCCGTCCACCATTCGCCAGCTGGAGAGCAAGCCTTTCGCAGGAAGAATCAATGAAGACGCAAACAAGCATCTACAGAGATTCTTAACGACTTCCACATCTCTGAAGATAGAAGGTCACTCCAAAGAGGCCAAGAGACTTGTTATATTTCCATTCACACTGACCGATGATGCGGAAGAATGGTTCTATTCACTTCCAGTTGGGAGTATTACCACATGGCTAGAGATGGAAACTACATTCCTTAACGAGTCTTTCCCTGCTTCAGTGTTCATTCGAAAAAGGTACGACATTGTCAACTTCAAACAAAAAGAAGGGGAATCTCTGGGAGATGCATACAAGAGGTTTAAGAGGTGTCTGTCTACATGCCCAACTCATAACATGGATGCCACGGAGCAGATGCAGAATTTTGTGAATGGTTTGAGAATCAAGACAAAACAGCTTATAGATACTGCTGCCGGTGGCTCAACTAATTTCTCAACAGCCACTGGTATCAAGAGAATTATAGAAGCAATTTCCGCCAACGAGCATCTTAAGTTGTATGATCGCACTGTGAACCAACCAGAGGGTAAGATTGATTTGAAACTAGCAGAACAAGTTGTGAACATGGAAGATCAAATCAAGGCTGAAGTGGAAAGAAGGCTTAAAGGGATGAATGTGAGTACTGCAACAGGAGCTCAAGTTCAACCGGTCCAAGCTGTGAGTTGTGAGGTTTGTAATGGTCCCCATTTTACTGTGCATTGTCTTGCTACTACTCAACAAGTCGAAGAGATAAAAGTTTTGAGGCAGAACAATCCGTATTCTCAGACCTATAATCCAGGATGGAAGAATCATCCTAATTTTTCCTGGAAGGACCAAAACCAACCTCCATATCAACAACAACAACAGGCCCCTCAAAAAGCTGAATGGGAGTTAACGATTGAAAGAATGGCAGCTCAAAGTGTGCAATTCCAAGAAGAGACCCGAAACATTCAACGGAACAACACACGCTCAAGGAACCCTCCCGAGCGCGATAGTACCGAATCTGAAAAATCAAGAGAGTATTAATGTTGTCACAACAAGAAATTAGAAAGTGATAGAAGAGGAGGAAACAAAGGAGGAAGAATGCACAGAGGTGGAACTTGAGGAAAGAGAAAAAATAAAAGAACCAGAAGAAGCTGTGCTATCTGAAAAGTCAACCGGGAAAAAAAAGAAAGAGGAGGTCAAACCAAAAATCAAACTACCGTTCCCTCAAAGATTTACAAAGAAGGATCAGAACGAGAAAGACTTCGGAAAGTTTAGTGCAATGTTCAACAAATTGGAAATCAACATGCCGTTCTTTGAAGCACTTGAGCAAATGCCTTTGTACAAGAAATTCATGAAAGAGGTTATAGGTAAAAAAAAGACCAATGGGTGAAGAATCGAAGACCGCAATTGAGCAATGCAAGGAAATAGCACAAGAAAGGAAAATACCCATCAAGATGAAGGATCCTGGACCAGTTGTAATCCCTTGTACTATAAAAGATCGAACTTTTAAGAAAGTCCTAATTGATTCAGGTGCTAGTGTGAGTCTCATGCCGTTATCTATTTTCAAAAAGCTGGATATTTGAAAAGTGAGCGATACGGGAACAAGCTTGAAGTTTGTCAACCACACAACCAAGATGGCATATGGGCTAACAGAGGATGTTCTAGTGACAATTGATAACTTCACTTACCCAGTTGATTTTCAAATCATGGATATACCCGAGGATGAAGAAACTTCGATCATACTTGGCCGACCGTTCTTGCTAACTAGTCGGTGCAATATTAATGTGGAAAAAGGTACGATTACTTTGAAATTTTTTGATGAGGAAATCACTTTAAAAACTCAAGAGGGTCGAAAGAAAGGTAAGGAGAAAGATGTCAAACCTTCAGTTGAGAGGATTAACACAACTAAGAAGGGAGAACGATCAAAACCATTTCAAGTTGCTCTTATCTCTGAACCGACACAATATTCTGTTGCGAAGAAGTCGAGCAATAGAGTTTGGAGGCTGAAGTACCCCCCCATAATAATGGGGAGTCTATCGTCGAGCCATGCGACGTTAAACGAAGCGCTGCGTGAGAGGCAACCCACGGTTTTATGAATTGGTGTTGTTTCTTTTTGTGTGGTTATTGTTTTTGCAGGAATAAATGAGATTTCGCAAGGGAAAGCGTGGTAGCAGCGAAGAGGTGCTGCATTACCTGTCGACCGCTCTGCGAGGATCTCTGTGAGTACACCTCTTCTTCTGTTGTTCTTGAACATTGAGATAATGTTTAGTTCAAGTTTGGGAGAGGTTTTACCGTTTTGTATTGTCAAGTTAAGCCCTTTTTATTTTAAGTTCGGTAAATACCACGACATATTCGCCCCTACGAAAACTGTAAAAGAATTTTTCTTGTGTGTGGATTGTGTGTAAGGTAGTCAAGAGAGTATTTAGAGTTCAAGGGAAAAGGAGTTTGAACTAAGGAACTTGGGGAAGTTTGGAAATTGAGGTATAATGTGAACACCCTAGGTTTCCCGGAGTAAGGAAACGAGTCCAACGTATAGATCTGTGTGTGTGTGTGTGTGTGCGTCCGTGTATGTGTGTGTGCGCATGAGTACGTGTGTGTGCGTGAGTCCGTGAGTGTGTGTGTGTGCGTGCTTGCGTCCGTGCGTGTCTGTGTGTGTACGCCTGCGTGCATGTCTGTGAGTATGCGTGTGTGTACGCGTGCGTCCGTGCGAGTGTGTGCATGCTTGCGTGCGTGTGTGTATGTGTGTGTGCGTGCGTGCGTGTCTGTGTGTGCGTATGCATGTGTACGCGTATGTGTGCGTGTGTACGTGTGTGTGTGTGCGCGTGCGCGCGCGTGTGTGTGCGCCCGCGCGTGCGTGATTGCGTGTGTATGCGCGCACGTGCGGCATGTGTCTCTGCATGTCTGTGTCCGTGTATGTGCGTGTGCGCATGCGTATTTGTGTGTGTGTGTGTGTGTGTGCGTGTCTGTGTGTGTATGCGTGCGTGTCTAAAAGTGTGCGCGCGCATCCATGCGTGTGCCTCTGCGTCTCTGTGTCTGTGTCTGTACGTGTGTGTATGCATGTCTATGTGTGTGCACGCGTGTGTGTGTGTGTGTGTGTGTGTGCGTGTCTGAGTATGTGTGTATATGTGGGTGTGCGCGTGCGTCCTTGCATGTGTCTCTGCGTGTCTGTGTGTGTACGTGTGCGTGCCTATATGTGTGTGTGTGTGTGCGTGTGCGTATGCGTGTCTGAGTGTGTGTCTGTGGGTGTCTGAGTGTGTGTGTGTGTGTGCGTATGCGTGCGTGGGCGTGCGTGCTGTGTGTCTGTGTCTGTGTGTATGGGTGTGCACGTGCGTGTCTATGTGCGTGCGTGTGTGTGTGTGTGTACCTGCATGCGTGTATGCGTGTGTGTCTGTGTGTATGTATGTGTCTGTGTGCCCGCGCGTGCTTGCGTATGTGTTAGTGCGCGTGCGCGCGTGCGCGCGTGTGTGTGAATGCGCGAGTGCGTGCGTGCGTGAGTGTGCGTGCGTGCGTCCGTGTGCGTGTGTATGCGTGCGTGCATGCGTGCGTGTCTGTGCGTGTACGTGCATGTCCGTGCGTGTCCGTGTTTGTGTGTGTACGTGTGCGTGTCTATGTGTTTGCGCGCGTGGGTGTGTGCGTGTGTGTGCTTGTGCGTGCGTGTCCGAGTGTGTGCGTGTGTGTGTGCATGCGTAAGTGCGTACGTGCGTGTGCGTGCGTGCATGTGTGTGTGTGTGGTGTGCGCGTGCAGGCGTGCTTGCTGCGTGTCTGTGTCTGTGTGTACGGGTGTGCGTGTGCGTGTCTATGTGCGTGCGCGTGTGTGTCTGTGTGTGTGTATTTGCATGTGTGTGTGTGTGTGTGTATGAATGTGTCTGTGCGTGCGAGCGCGTGCTTACGTGCATGTTTGTGTGTGCACACGTGCGTGCTTGCGTGTTTGTATGCACGCGCGCGCGTGTCTTTTTGTGTGTGTGCCTGCATGCGAGCGTACTCACGCGCGTGTGTGTTAGTACGTGTTTGCGCACGCGCGTGCTTGCGTGTGTCTCTGCGTGTCTGTGTCCGCATGTGTGCGTGTGCACGTGTGTGTGTGTGTGTGTGTGTGTGTGCATGCGTGTCTATGCATGTCTATGTGTATAAGTGGGTGCGTGTATGTACGTGCGTGTCTGTGTGTCTGTGTGTGTGCGTGTGCGTGCACGCACGTGCGTGTATGTGTGTGTGTGTGTGTGTGTCTCTGTGCACACGTGTGCCTGTATGCGTATGTGTGTGTCTGTGTATGTGCGCATGCGTGTCTGTGTGTGTGGTTGTACGCGCGCGCGAGTTTGTATTTGAATGCGTGCGTGCGGGCGTGCGTGTTTGTGTCTGTATGTGTGTGTATGTGTTAGTGTCTGAGTGCGTGTGCACCCGTGTGCGCGCGCGTGTGCGTGTGTGCATGCGTTCGTGAGTGTGCGTTGGCACGCGCGTGCGTGTGTGCGTGAGGACGTGCGAATGCGCGTGCGTGCGTGTGTGTGCGTTTGTGCCCGCGTGTGCGTGCGTGCCTGCGTGTGTGCGCGCGCACGTGCGTCCGTTTGTCTCTGCGTGTCTGTGTCAGTGTGTGTGCATGTGCGTGTGCGTGTCTGTGTGTATCCAGGTGTGCGTGTGCGTGCGTGTGTTGGCATGCGTGTATGTGTGTGTGTGTGCGAGAATGCGGGCGTGCATTCGTGTCAATTTGTGAGCGCGCGCGTATCTGTATGTCTGTGCATGCGTGTGTGTGTGTGTGCGTGTGCACGTGCGTGCGTGTGTGTGTGTGTGTATGCGTCTGTGTGTACGTAAGCGCGCCCGCACACACGTGTGTGCGTCTCTGTGTCTCCGTGTCTGTGTCTGTGCGTGTGCGCATGCGTGTTTGTGTGTGTGTGCGTGTGTGCGCGTGCGTGTCTGTGTGTGTCTATGTGCGTGTGTATGTGTGTGTGTGCATGCGCTTGCTTGTGTGTGTGTGTGTGTGCGTGTGTGCCTGCTTATGTGTGTGTGTTCTCGTGCATGTGTGTTCGTGCGTGTGCGTGTGTGTGCATACGCGCGTGCATGTTTTTGTGTGTGTCTGTGCGCTAGCGCGCGTGCGTGTCTGTTTGTGTTTGTGTATGTGTGTGCGTGTCCGTGCGTGCGTGCGTGTGTGCACCTGCGTGTCTGTGTGTGTGCGTGCGCGCGCGTCTGTGTGTGCGTGTCTATGTATGCTTATGTGTGTGTGTTTGTGTGTGCGCGCTATCGTGTTTGTGTGTGTGTCTATGTGTATGTGTATGTGCGTCTGTGCGTGCGCGTGTGTGTATATGTGTGTGTCTGTGTGTATGTGTGTCTCTTTCTGTGTGTGTGTGTGTGTGTGTGCGTGTGTGCACGCTGGGTGCATGCGTGGATGAGTGTGTACGCACGCGTGTGTATGTTTGTGTGTGTGTGTGTGTGCGTGCGTGCGTATGCGTGCGTACGTGCGTGTGCGTTTATGTGCGTGCGTGTCTGTGTGTGTGTCTGTGGGTGTGCGCGCGCGTCCGTGCGTGTGTATCTGCATGTCTGTGTGTGTACGTGTGTGTTCGTGTCTGAGTGTGTGCGTGCGTGCGTGCGTGTTGGTGCGTGCGTGGGTGTGTGTGTGTGTGTGTGTGAGTGAGTGTGCGCGCGGGGAGGCTTGTGTGCTGCATGTCTGTGTCTGTGTGTATGGGTGTGCGCGTGCGTGTCTATGTGAGTGTGCATGTGTGTTTGTGTGTGTGTCTGCATGCGTGTGTGTGTATGTGTATGTGTCTATGCGCGCGCGCACGTGCTTGTGTGCGTGTTTGTGCGCGCGTGCGTGCTTACGTGTTTGTGCGCGCGCGTGTGCTCATACGTGTCTGTTCGTGCGCATGCTTGGGTGTGTCTCTTCGTGTCTGTGTCTGTGTGTGTGCATGTGCACGTGCGTTTATGTGTTTGTGCGAGTGTGTGTGTGCGTGTGTGTGTCTGTGGGTGTCTATGGGTGTGCGTGTTTATGCGCGTGCGCACGTGTGTACGTGCGCACGTGTGTACGTGCGTGCATGTGTGTGTGTGTGTGTGTGTCTATGTGTGTGTGCGTCTGAGCGTGCGCGCGCGTGCGTGTGTGTGTGTGTGTGTATGTGTGTGTGTCTGTATGTGTATGTGTCTGTGCCCGCGCGTGTGCCTATATGCGTACATGTGTGTCTGTGTGTGTGCGCGTACGTGTTTGTGTCTGTGTGTGCTTGTACGCGCGCGCGTGTGTATGTGAACGCGTGCGTGCAGGTATGCGTATATGTGTGTGTATGTGTGTATGTGTGTGTGTGTCTGAGTGTGTGTGTGTGTGTGTGTGTGAGCGTCTATGTGCGTGCGCGTGTGCGTGTTTGGGTGTGTTCGTGCATGGGAGTTGGCGCGCGCGTGTGTTCGTGCGTATATATGTGCCTGCGGGTGTGCATGCGTGTGTCTCTGAGTGTCTGTGTCTGTGTGTGTGCATGTGCGTGTCTGTATGTGTGCGTGTGTGGGCGTGCATGTGTGTGAGTGTGCGCGAGTGCGTGCGTGCGTGCGTGCATGCGCGTGTGTTGTATGGATGCGCGTGCGTGTGTATGCGCGTGCCCGTGCACGCGTGCGTGTGTGTATGCATGTGTGTGAGAGTCAGCGCGTCCGCGCATGTGTGCGTACGTCTCTTTGTGTCTGTGTCTGTGCGTGTGCGCATGCGTGTTTCTGTGTGTGTGTGCGCGCGTGCGTGTCTTTGTGTGTCTGTGTGCGCGCGTGTTGCTGTTTGTGTGCGCTTGCTTGTGTGTGTGTGTGTGTGTGCGTGTGCGTGCGTGTGTGTGTGTGCGCATGCGTGTCTATGTTAGTGTGTGTGTGTGTGTGTGTGTGTGTGTGTGTGTGTGTGTGTGTGTGTGTGTGTGCGTGTGTAACACCCTTCTAAACCCCGCAAATAATATATGCATAATCAGAGTAAAAGTTAACATGCATCCATAAAAGGGCATCACACAAAACTTGCACCACATTAAAACAATTTGTCATGCTCATAAACACCTTTCCATTTAGCAGCGGATTCATTAATGAAAATCCTTTAAAAGAAACATTTACTTTCATCATATAAAATCAACATCTCTAGGCACTAAGGCCAACATCTCATTATCTCAATTACTCCAAATATGAAAACATAACTTAGGTTACATAATGTAATCCTAAAACATAAGCAATCGATCCCCGTGTTACACGACCAGAGCATGACTCGACCCATAAATAATTACTAAACCGCTACACACGTAGCGACCTCGAACTACAAGCAGAACTTCATAAAGGCCTCCAGCAACCTAATCTGCAATGCCTCATAGAGCATTATAAAACAACAGAAGGGTGAGAAATATTACCATAATAATCAAAGCATAAAATCATGTATACATAGGTATCATATAATTAACTCCCTATTTCTCACCACAATTCAACTCATAGTCATTTACATCGTCACTTATATATATATACAACATGAATATTCACCAAGCATTTTACATCATGCATACATCCACAATTCCACAATCTTAACATTCACACGTAAGCATCTCTTCATGCACGCTTCATAAGTATTCAACAAGCATCTCATTCACATGCATACTTCATATATCAATGACATTATACAATGTGACTCAACAACTCAATGCAACTCAATGCAATGCGGTACCGACTTCCGTTATCATTTTTCGGTTTTTACATTAAACCGGGTCCACTCTTCTAGACCGATAACTCGTTATCATTTTTCGGTTTTTACATTAAACCGGGTCCACTCTTCTAGACCGATAACAACAAAGGCCCGTCCTCTAAGCCTTCAAACCCACTCTTCTAGGTTTGGGACAAGCCACTAGTTTCCACGAAACTAACAGACATTGCCTCTTGACTAAATGATGCATGTACAATCAACCACAACAAATGCACTTAAGACCGACATCTTAATCTCATGCATTCAAATAATTCATCTCTTCAAGAATTACATTATGATTGCACACACAACATATTCACATAACATTCATCGATGTATTCATAATTCAACACTATCACCATATTATCACTCACAATGCACACATATCCACGATATGTTCTCATGCATTCTTCACAGTTATCAAACAATGCACACATATCCACGATATGTTCTCATGCATTATTCACATTTAATCACATACATACAATATGCATTTACAACATCTATCAAGCAATGCACACATATCCATGACATGTTCTCATGCATTCTATTCATACCACCATATACCAACAATATACATTCACAATTCAATATCATCACCGCATTATCAATAATGCACACATATCCACAATATGTTCTCATGCATTCTCAAGTAATTCATCATACAAGAATTACATCATGCTTACACGCATAACACATTTACCACGCAATGTACATATATTCACGATATATTCTCACGCATTGTTCATACATAATCGCATCCAATCAATACAAACATCATATTTATCAAACGATGCACGCATATCCATCAATATGCTCTCATGCATTCTTCATGTATCTTAACATACAACCGCATATAAACAATATACATCCATAATACATTTTTGTATTATGTTTATTATTCATCTCATGCCATTTCATACAAGGTATACATGTCACAGTACCAATAATACAATTATAAGCTATGCACACATATATCCACAATGTTCTCATGCATACTTATTACCTAATTGTACACTGCATCAAACCTTCACAAACTCATCAAATAATACGCACATTACCATTATTAAATAATACACACATAATCATTATCATGTTCTCATGTATTTGTAATCGATCTGATTAATACTCATACCACAAGTCTAGGATTCACGCCCAAAGGCTACCCACAACACATATCATCACCATGGATCACATACTTATTCATATCATAGAGGTATTAACCTATGTGAATCAATCAAACAATCACCACATGAGCAACATAGCAAAAGAAAAATGCTGTCACATTCGCCTTCATTCGCCTGGCGAACCCTCGCAGCGAACCTTCGCCTGGCCTTCGCCTGGCGAACTCTCTCAGCGAACACTCACTAGGCTTCGCCTGGCGAGACTTCCCAGCGAGCCCAAGTCAGTAGCTACTGACTTCATTCGCCACCATTCGTCAGCACCTTCGTTGGGCGAACCTTCGCTATCCAACTTCGCCTGGCGAACTCGCCAGCGAAGTCCACTGGAACTTAAACTTAATTATTCGCCAGCATTCGCTGGGCTTCGCCCGGCGAAGCTTCGCCTTCACTCGCCTGGCGAGAGCCAGCGAACCTGCGCAGAACAGAACCACACTCTATCCCTCCTTCACCATTCCACCAACTCTTGAACATCCAAATCAGTACAAATAGCATCAATACATGCTACCCGACTATTCTACGGCGTTATTACTCAGTTCCAACCGATTAAATCATCAATCTACCGATTAATCCAACATTTGCCCTAATTGGAAAGTGATGAAAAACATCCACAAACCCAAACCCAACATACATAATAGCATACAATGATTAAATAGCGATGTTTCTCACCCTTACCTCGATTAATCGGAGCTTTGATGTTGGTTCTTGATGATTTTTCCACTTTTCCTCTTCTTCTCCTCTCTTTCTCTTCTTTCTTCTTTCTTTCCTCTTTCTCTCCAAATGTTTTCTCTAATTTCCTTTCTCTTCTTTCTCACTTATATATCCCTTTTATTTTCTTTCCTTCCAATTTCCTTTCAATTCTCTATTAATTCCAATTAATAAAAATTAATTCCAATATTAACATAAAATCCCACTAAATCAATTAATTACTACAATTAATTATTTAATGAAATTTGGGCTGTTACAGCGTGCGTGCGCGCGCATGTGTGTGTGTGTGCGTGCATACGGGCGTGCATGTGTGTGTATGTGTGTCTGTGCGCCAGGGCGCGTGCATGTCTGTGTGTGTCTGTGTATGTGTGTGCGTGTCTGTGCATGCGTGCGTGTGTGTGTGCACGTGCGTGTCTGTGTGTGTATGTGCGCGTGCGCGTGCGTGTCTTTCTGTATGTGTGTGTGTGTGTCTGTGTGTGTGTGTGTGAGTGTCTGTGTGTCTGCGCGCGTGCGTGCATGTGTTTGTCTATGCGTGTGTGTGTCTGTGTCTGTGTGTGTGCGTGCACGCGTGTGTGCGTGTGTCTATGTGTCTGTGCGCGTGCGTGACTGTGCGTGACTGTTCATGCGTGCGTGAGTGTACGTGCGTGCGTGTCTGTGTGTGTACGCGTGCGCATGCGTGTCTCTGTGTGTGTGTGTGTGTGTCTGTGTGTGCGTGCGTGTCTGTGTGTGCGTGTCTATGTATGTGTGTGTGTGTGCACTAGCTTGTCTATGTATGTGTGTGTGTGTATGTGTGTGTGTACGTGCGTATGTGTGTGTATCTGTGTGTATGTGTGTCTGTGTGTGTGTGTGTGTGCGCGTAGGTGCAAGTGTGCGCGCGCGCGTGTGTGTGTGTGTGTGTGTGTCTGTGTGTGTGTGTGCGTGTTTGTGCGTGTGTGCACTGTGTATTTGTGCGTGCATGTGTGTGCGTGTGTGTGTGTGTGTGTATGCGTGCGTGTCTGATGGTGTGCGCGCGCGTCCGTGCTTTCGTCTCTGCGTGTCTGTGTCTGTGTGTATACGTGTGCGTGTGCGTGTTTACGTGTGTGTCCGCGTGCGTGTCTGAGTGTGTGCGTGTGTGTGTGCGCGCGTACGTGCGTGCCTGCGTGTGTGTGTGTGTGTGTGTGTGTGCGAGTGCGCGCGCGGGAATGCTGCGTGTCTGTGTCTGTGCGTACGGGTATGCACGTGCGTGTCTATGTGTGTGCACGTGTGTGTCTCTCTGTGTGTGTGTGTGTATCTGCATGCGTACGTGCGTGTGTGTGTGTATGTATGTGACTGTGCGCGCGAACGCGCCAACTGGCGTGCGTGCGTGAGTGCGTGTGTGCGTGCGTGTGCATATGAGCGTGCGTGCGTGTGCGTGTGTGTGCATGCATGCATGGGTGCGTGTCTGTGTGTGTGTGTGTGTTCGTGTGTATCTTTGAGTGTGCACGCGCGTCCGTACGTGTGTCTCTGTGTGTCTGTGTCTGTGCGTGTGCGTCTCTATGTGTGTGCGCACGTGTGTGTCTGCCTGCGTGTTTGTGCGTGTCTGAGTGTAAGCGTGTGTGTGCGTGTGCTTACGTGCGTGTATGTGTGTGCTTACGTGCGTGTGTGTGTGTGTGAGCACGGGCGTGCGTGTTGCGTGTCTGTGTCTGTGTGTATGGGTGTGCGCGTGCGTGTCTATGTGCATGCGCGTGTGTGTCTGTCTGTGTGTATCTGCATGTGTGCGTGCATGCACGTGTGTGTTTGTGTGTGTGTGTATCTGCATGCGTGCGTGCGTGCGTGTGTGTATCTGCATGCGTGCGTGCGTGTGTGTGTGTGTATGTATGTGTCTGTGTGCGCGCGCGTGCTTGCTTTCGCGTTTGTGCATGCGCGCGTGCATGCTTGCATGATTCTTTGCGCGCGCGCCTGTGTTATTTATGTGTGTGTGTGTGCCTGCTTGGGAGTGTACTCGCGCGCGTGTGTGCTTACGTGTTTGTGCCTGCGCGTGCTTGCGTATGTCTCTGCGGGTCTGTGTCTTTGTGGGAGTGTTTGCGCGTGCGTGCGTGTGTGTGTGTGTGCGCGTGCGTGTGCGTGTGTGTGTGTGTGTGTCTTTGTGTGTGCGTGTCTGTGTGTGTGCGTGTTTGTGCGTGTGTGTGTGTGTGTGTGTGTCTGTGTGTGTGCGTGCGCGCACGTGCGTGTTTGTGTGTGTGTGTGTATGTGTGTCTGTGTGTCTGTGTGTTTATGTCTATTTGTCTGTGCGCGCGCATGTGCTTGTATGCATACATGTGTGTCTGTGAGTGTGCGCGTGCGTGTCTGTGTGTGTGTGTGTGTGTTTGTACGCGCGCGCGTGTGCATGTGAACGCGTGTGTGCGGGCGTGCGTGTCTGTGTGTGTATGTATGTGTGTGTGTGTGTGTGTATGTGTGTGTGTGTGTCTGGGTGTGTGTGTGCCTCTAAGTACGCACGCGTGTGCGTGTTTGGGTGGGGTCGTGCGTGTGCGTTGGAGCGCGTGTGCGTGTGTGCGTGAGGCGTGTGTGTGCGCGTGCGTGCGTGCGTGCGTGCGTGTGTGTGTGTGTATGCCCGCGTGCGAGTGCGTGCCTGCACGTGAGCGTGCGCATGTGCGTGCGTGTGTCTCTGTGTGTGTGCATGTGCGTGTGCACGTGCGTGTCTGTGTGTGTGAGTGCGTGCGTGCATGTGTGTGTTTATGTGCGTGTGTGTGCGTGATAGCGTGCGTGCTTGCATGCGTGTCTGTATGTGCGTGCGTGCGTGCGTGTCTGTATGTGCGTGCGTGTGTGTCACTGTGTGTGTGTGCGCGCGCGCGTGTCATTACGTGCGTGCGTGTATGCGTGTGTGTGTGTATGCGTGTGTATGTGTGCGTCAGCGCGTGCGTGCGTCTCTGCGTGTCTGTGCGTGTACACATGCGTGTTTGTGTGTGTGCGTGTGTGTGTGTGCGCGCATGCGTGTCCGTGTGTGTCTGTGTGCACGTGCGTGTGTGTGTGTATGTGTCTCCGCGTGTCTGTGTCTGTGCGTGTGCGCGTGCATGTCTCTGTGTGTGTGTGTCTCTGTATGTGTGTGTGCGCGTGCGTGTCTGTGCGTGCGTGAGTGTACGTGCGTGTGTGTGTGCTTGCGTGCGTGCGTGTCTGTGTGTGTACGCGTGCGCGTGCGCGTGTGTGTGTGTGTGTGTGTGTGTGTGTCTGTGTGTTCGTGCGTGTTTGTGCGTGCGTGTCTGTATGTGCGTATGTGTATGTGTATGTATGTGTGCACTAGCGTGTCTGTGTGAGTGTGTGTGTATGCTTGTGTGCGTGCGTGCGTGTGTGTGTCTGTGTGTGTGTGTTCTCTATGTGTGTATGTGTGTGTGCGCGCGTGGGTGCGTGTCTGCGCACGCGTGCTTCTTTGTGAGTGTGTGTGCGCGTGCGTGTGTGTGCGTGCGTGCGTGCGTGCATGTGCGTGTGTGTGCGTGCATGTCTGTGTGTGTGCATGCGTGCGTGTCTACGGATGTGCGCGCGCGTCCGTGCATGTGTCTCTGCGTGTTTGTGTCCGTGTGTGTACATGTGCGTGTGCGTGTGTATGTGTGTGCGCGTGCATGTTTGTGCGTGTCTGAGTGTGTGTGTTGTTAGAACACAGATTGGTTCTTAATAATATCTCTATGTTTTGATGATAACTATTATGAAATTTGTTAATTAAGAATTATATACTCTAAAATTTGCTTGAGAGTTTTTACTGCAGATAGTAAAGGAATTAACACTCCAGAAGCAAATCAAAATTGAACATAAGAAATTTGCTAGACTCTGAAGCGCTAGATGCATCTATTAGAATATTCTGATTGCTGCCAACAGAAGATCCTGAGCGTAGCCTCCAGAAGATTCTGAAGCAGAAGCTCCAGAAGGATCTGAAGCAGAAGCTCCAGAAGAATCTGAAGCAAGTCAGAAGCATCTGAACCAAAGAAGAATTATGTATGAAAAGTTTTCAAAGCATAGTTATTACAGAAGATTCTGAAAGTACTAAAGCTGCCAATACTGAAGATCTGTCTCAAATATGCTCTGATCTTAAACACGCTAAAAGCACACCTGCTGCAGAAGACTCTGATTCAGCAAAACTCTGATCAACATCAAAAGGCTCTAATTAATTTAGACTCTGATGGAACTTGCTGAAAATTGAAGAAGAATTATTCAAAGATTATATCCGTTGGAATGATCCAAACGACTCTTTCCTTATTTATGCTAGACACAAGAACACAGACAAAAAGGATTTATCTGTGCTTTCTTCTTCTAGGAAAGGTCACTTGATGTGAATACAAAAAGGCTCAGACCTTTTGGACACTCTTCTCAACGTGAAGAGCTCACCTTGGATCAGCTGCCTATAAAAGCAAGTCTTCACCCATCTTCTTCACTTGACATTTTTATCTGAAAGAAATCAACATTCAAAGCTCTCATACTATTCATATTCTTTCTAAGAATTAATTTCTTTGTTCTTAATATTTAAGTGAAAAATCACAGTTGTGATAAAGCTTTCTAGAAGCAATTTAAACACTTGTATTTGAATTACATTTGATTGTAAACCTTAAGAAGATCCAGTTAGGATCAGTAGTTCTTGAGAAGACTTTGAACAGTTGTTCTTAGTGCTTACTATTGTAATCAGTTGATTAAATAGTGGATTAAGTCCTTGATTGAGAAAGGCAAATCACTCTAGGAAGGGTGGACTGGAGTAGTTGAGTTCAACGGACCAGGATAAAAATACTTGAGTTTTTATTTCTAAGTTTTAATCTTCATACTTATTCAACCCCCCCTTCTAAGTATTTTCTCACCTTCATGTGTGTGTGTGTGCGTGCGTGCCTGCGTGCGTGCGTCTGTGTGTGTGTGTGTGCGTGTGAGTATGTGTGTATGCGTGTGCGTGTCTGTGTGTGCGCGTGTGTGTATGTGTGCATGCGCTTGCTTGTGTGTGTGTGTGTGTGTGTGTGCGCGCACGCGTGCGTGACTGTGTGTGTGTGTGCGTACGCGCGTGCATGTGTGTGTGTGTGTGTGTGTGTCAATGCGCCAGCGCGCGTGCGTGTCTGTGTGTGTCTGTGTATGTGTGTGCGTGTCTCTGCGTGCATGTGTGTGTGTTCATGTGCGTCTCTGTGTGTGTATGTGTACGTGCGCGTTTGTGTGAGCGAGTGTGTGCGTGCGTGCGTGTCTGTTTGTGTGCGTGTGTGTGTGTGTGTGTGTGAGAGAGAGTGTCTATGTGTCTATACGCGCGTGCGTGCGTGCGTGTGTCTCTGCGTGTCTGTGTCTGTGTCTGTGCGTGTGCGCGTGCGTGTCTGTGTTTGTGCGTGTGTCTGTGTGTATGTGTGTGCGTGTGTGTGTCTGTGCGTGCGTGCGTGAGTGTACGTGTGTGCGTGTGTGATTGTGTGCGTACGTGTCTGTGTGTGTACGCTTGCGTGTGCGTGTCTTTGTGTGTGTGTGTGTGTCCGTGCATGTTTGTGCGTGTGTGCCTGTGTATGCGTATGTGTGTGTGTATGTATGTGTGTATGTGTGTATGCGCTAGCGCGCGTGTGTGTGTGTGTGTGTGTGTGTGTGCCTGTGTGCGTGCGTGTGTGTGTGTGTGCGTGCGTGTGAGCGCACGCGCGAGTGTGTTCGTGTGCGTGCGTGCGTGTCTGTGTGTGTACGCGTGCATGTCTGTGGGTGTGTGCGCGCGTCCGTGCCTGTGTCTCTGCGTGTCTGTGTCTGTGTGTGTATGTGTGTGTGTGCGTGCGTGTCTGTGTGTGTGTACGCGTGTATGTTTGTGGGTGTACGCGCGCGTCCGTGCCTTTGTCTCTGCGTATCTGTGTCTGTGTGTGTACGTGTGTGTGCGCGTGCGTGTCTGAGTGTGTGCATGGGTGCGCGCGTACGTGAATGCGTGCGTTCGTGTGTGTGCCTGCACGGGTGCGTGTGTGCGCGCGTGTGCGCCTTTGGGCATTCGTGCTGTGTGTATGTGTCTGTGTGTATGGGTGTGTGTGTGCGTGTCTATGTGTGTTTGCGTGTGTGTCTTTATGTGTGTGTGTATCTGCAAGCGTGTGTGCGTGTATGTGTGTGTGTGTATGTGTCTGTATGTGCGTGTGTCTGCGCTTGGGTGTGTGTGTGTGTGTGTCTGTGTGCGTGCGTGCTTGTGCGCGCATGCGTGCTTACGTGTTTGTGAGTGTGTGCGCGTGTGTCTCTGTTTGTGTGTGTGTGTGTGTGTGCCTGCGTGCGAGCGTACTCACGCGCGTGTGGGCGTACGTGATTACGCACGCGCGTGTTTGCATGTGTCTCTGCGTGTCTGTGTCTGTGTCTGTGTGTGTGCGTGTGCACGTACGTGTCTGTGTGTGTGTGTGTGTGCGTGCGTGTGCGTGTACGTGTCTGTGCGTGTCTGTGTGTGTGTTTGTACACGCGCATGTGTGTGTATGCGAACGCGTGCGTGCGGGCGTGCGTGTCTGTGTGTGTATGTGTGTCTGTGTGTGTGGATGTATGTGTGTGTCTGTGTGTGTGCGCGCGTCTGTGTGCGTGTGTGCGTGCGTTCGTGCGAGTGGGTTGGCGCGCGCGTGTGTGCGTCTACGTGCGTTCGTGCGTGTGGGTTGGCGCGTGTGTGCGTGTGCGTACATGTGTGGTGAGGACGTGTGTGTGCAAGCGCGCGCGCGTGCGTGCGTGTGTTCGTGAGCTAGCGTGCGCGTGAATGCCTGCGTGTGTGAGCGAGCATGTGTGTGCGTGTGTCTCTGCGTGTCTGTGTGCATGCGTGTGCGCGTGCGTGTCTGTGTGTGTGCATGTGGGTGTGTGCATGGGTGCGTATGTGCGTGCGCGCGCGTGTGTGTCTGTGTGTGTGCGTATGTGTCTGGGTCTGCTTCCATGCGTGCGTGCGTCTCTGCGTGTCTGTGTTTATGTCTGTGCGTGTGCGCATGCATGTTTGTGTGTATGCGTGTGTGTGTGTGTGTATGCGTGTGCGTGCGTGTCTGTGAGTGTCTGTGTGTATGTGTGTGCATGCGCTTGCTTGTGTGTGTGTGTGTGTGTGCGTGCGTGTGTGTTTGCGTGCGTGTGCGTGTGCGCGCGCGTGCGTCTGTGTGTGTGTGTGTCTGTGTGTGTGTGCGTGCGTGTCTGTGCATGCGTGAGTGCGTGTATGCTTGCGCGCGTGCGTGCGTGTCTGTGTGTGTACGCGTGCGTGTGTGTGTGTGTGTGTGCGTGTGTGTATGTGTATGTGTGTGTATGTGTGTATGCGTGTGCGTGTCTGTGTGTGTGTCTGTGTGTGTATGTGCGTGTGTGCGTGCGCGTGTGTGTGTCTATGTGTGAGCACGTGGGTGCGTATGTGCGTGCGCTTGTGTGTGTGTATGCGTATGTGTGTGTGCGTGCGTGCATGTCTGTGTGTGTGTGCATGCGTGCATGTCTGTGCGTGTGCACGCGCGTCCGTGCCTGTGTCTTTGTGTGTCTGTGTCTGTGTCTGTGTGTGTACGTGTGCGTGTGCGTGTCTATGTGTTTGCACGTGTGTGTCTGTGTGAGTGTGTGTGTATGTGAATCTGCATGTGTGTGTGTGTGTTTGTGCGAGCGTGCGTGCTTGTGGGCGTGTTTGTGAGCGCCTGCATGCGTGCTTGCTTGAATGTGTGCGCGTGCGTGTGTCTCTGTGTGTATGCTTGCGTGCAAGTGTAGGCGCCCGCGTGTGTGCGTACGAGATTGCGCACGCGCGTACTTGCGTGTGTCTCTGTGTGTATGTGTCAGTGTGTGTGTGTGTGTGCGCGTGCGTGTCTGTGTGTGTGCGTGTCTGTGTGTGTGCATGTGCGTGTCTGTGCGTGTCTGTGTGGGTGCGTATGTGCGTGCGTGCGTGTGTGGGCATGCCTGTGTGTGTGAGTGTGTGCGTGCGTGCCTACGGGTGGGTGCGTGATGTGCGTGTCTGTCTGTGTGTGAGTGTCTGTATGTGTGTATGCGCGCGTGTCCGTGCGGGCGTGTGTGTGTCTGTGTGTATGTGTATGCGTCTGTGTGTGCATCCGCACGCGCGTGCGTGCGTGCCTCTCTGCGTGTCTGTGTCTATGTCTGTGCGTGTACGCATGCGTGTTTGGGTGCATCTGAGTGTGTGTGTATGTGCGTGCGCGTGCATGTCTGTGAGTGTTTGTGTGTGTGTGTGTGCGCGTGCGTGCGTGTATGTGTGTGTGTGTGTTTGTGCATACGTGCGCGCGC
Source organism: Lathyrus sativus (assembly GCA_963859935.3). Taxonomy (NCBI): domain Eukaryota; kingdom Viridiplantae; phylum Streptophyta; class Magnoliopsida; order Fabales; family Fabaceae; genus Lathyrus; species Lathyrus sativus. Next base: position 706,390,354 of record OZ012735.1, on the reverse strand, counting down.
ATATGTGTGTGTGTGTGTGTGTGCGCGTACGCGTGTGTGTGTGTGTGTGTGTGTGTGTGTGTGTGCGCGTACGCGTGTGTGTGTGTGTCTGTGTATGTGTGTGCGTGCGTGCGTGCGTGTGTGTGTGTGTATGTGTATGTGCGTGCACGCGGGTTTGTGTGTGTGCGTGAGCGTGCGTGCGCGCGTGCGTATCTGTTTGTGTGTGTGTATGTGTGTGTGTGTGTGTGAGTGTCTGAGTGACTGTAAACGCACGCGTGCGTGCGTGTGTCTCTGTGTGTCTGTGTCTGTGTGCGTGCGTGTGTATGTGTGTGTGTTTGTGTATGTGTGCGTGCGTGTCTGTGCGTGTGTGTGTGTGTGTGCACATACGTGTGTGTGTGTGTATGTGTGCGTGCGTGCGCGCGCGTTTGTGTGTTTGTGTGAGCGTGCGTGCGTGCGTATCTGTTTGTGTGTGTGTAGGTGTGTGTGTCTGTGTGTGTGTGAGTGTCTGAGAGACTGAACACGCGCGCGTGCGTGCGTGTGTCTCTGTGTGTCTGTGTCTGTGTGCGTGAGTGTGCGCATGCTGTCTGTGTGCGTGTGTGTCTGTGTGTGTCTCTGTGCGCGCGTGTCTGTGCGTGCGTGAGCATACGTGCGTGCGTGCGTGTCAGTGTGTGTACGCGTGCGCGTGCGTGCGTGTGTGTGTGTCTCTCTGTGTGCGTGCGTGTCTGTGTGTGTGTGTGTATGTGTGTGTATATGTGTGTGCGTGTGCGTGTGTGTGTGTGTCTGTATGTGTGTATGTGCGTGTGTGCATGCGTGGGTGCGTGTATGTGTGCGCGCGCGTGGGTGCCTGTGTGGGAGCGTATGTGCGCGCCCTTGTGTACGTGCGTGTGTGTTTGTGTGTGTGTGCGTGCGTGCGTGCATGTCTGTGTGTGTGTCTGTTTGTGTACGTATGTGTGTGTGTGTGTCTATGTGTGTGTGTGTGCGTGCGCGCGCGTGCGTGTCTGAGTGTGAGCGCGTGTGCGCGTGTGCGTACGTGCGTGCGTGCGTGCGTGTGTATGTGTGTGTGCGCGCGCACACGCAGGCGTGCGTGCTGCGTGTCTGTGCCTGTGTGTATGGGTGTGCGCGTGCGTGTCTATGTGTTTGCACGTGTGTGTCTGTGTGTGTGTGTGTGTGTGTCTGTGCGTGCGCACGCGCTTGTGTGCGTGTTTGTGCGTGCTTGCGTGATTGTGTGCGCGCGCGTGTGTCTCTGTGTGTGTGCCTGCGTGCAAGTGTAGTCGCTCGCGTGTGTACGTACGTTATTGCGCGCGCGTACTTGCGTGGGTCTTTGCGTGTCTGTGTCTGTGTTTGCGTGTGTGCGAGTGCGTGTATGTGTGTGTGCGTGTCTGTGTGTGTGCATGTGCGTGTCTGTGTGTGTGCGTGTTTGAACGCGTGCCTGCGTGTGTGTACGTGCGTGTATGTGTGTGTGTTTATGTGTGTGTGCGTGTGTACGCGTGCGCACGGATGCGTGTGTGTGTATGTGTGTGTATGTGTGTGTGTGTGTATGTGTGTGTATGTGTGTATGTGTATGTGTGCGCGCGTGTTCCTGTATGCGTACGTGTGTGTCTGTGTGTGCGCGAGCGCGTGTCTGTGTCTGTGTGTTTTTGTACGCGCGTGTGTACGTGAACGCGTGTGTGCAGGCGTGCATATCTGTCTGTGTATGTGTGTGTGTGCGTCTCTGTGTGCGTGCGTTCGTACGTGTGTGTTGGCGCGCGCGTGCGTGCGTGTGCGTCCGTGAGGATGTGGGTGTACGCGCGTGCGTGCATGCGTGGGTGCGTGGGTGCGCGCGTGAGCGTGCGTGCCTGCGTGTGTGCGCGCGCACGTGCGTGTGTGTGCCTCTGCTTGTCTGTGTCTGTGTGTATGCGTGTGTGCGTGTGCGTGCATGTGCATGTGTGTGCGCGAGTGCGTGCGTGTGTGTCTGTGTGTGCGTGCATTCGCGTGTGTCTGCATGTGTGAGCGTGCGTGTCTGTGTGTGTGTGTGTATGCACATGTCCATGCGTGCGTGCGTTTGTGCGTGCGTGTGTGTGTATGCGTCTGTGTGTGCGATAGCGCATCTGCGCGTGCATGCGTGCTTCTCTGCATGTCTGTGCCTGTGTCTATGCATGTGCGCATGCGTGTTTGTGTGTGCGTGTCAGTGTGTGCGTGTGCGTGTCTGTGTGTGTGTGTGCATGCGTTTGCTTGTGTGTTTGTGTGCGTGTGTGTACGCGTGCATGTTTGTGTGTGTGTGTGAGTGTGTGCGTGCGCGCGCATGTTTGTGCGTGTGCGTGCGAGTACGCGCGTGCGTGCGTGCGTGCATGTGTGTGTGTGTGTCTGTGTCTGTGTGTGTTTGTGCACCAGCACGCGTGCATGTTCGTGTGTGTCTGTGTATGTGTGTGCGTATCTATGCATGTGTGTGTGAACGTGCGTGTCTATGTGCGTGTGTGCGTGCGTGTGCGTGCATGTCTGTTTGTGTGTGTGTATGTATGTGTGTGTGTGTCTGTGTGTGTGACTGTCTGTAGGTCTGTGAGCGCGCGCGTGCGTTTATCTCTGCGTGTCTGTGCCTGTGTGCGCGTGCGTGTTTGTGTGTGTGCGTGTGTCTGTGTATGTGTGCGCGCGCGTGTCTGTGCATGCGTGCAAGAGTGTATGCGCGTGTGTGTGTGCTAGCGTGCGTGCGTGCGTGTCCGTGTGTGTGTATATGTGTGTGTGTGTGTGTGTGTGTATCTGTGTGCATGTGTGTTTGTGTGTGCTTGTCTGTGTGTGTGTCTGTGTGTGTACGTGTGTGCGTGTGCTTGCGTGTGCATGTGTGTGCGCGAGTGCGTGCATGCGTGTCTGTGTGTGCGTGCATTCGCGTGTGTCTGTATGTGTGAGCGTGCGTGTCTGTGTGTGTGTGTGTGTATGCACATGTCCGTGCGTGCGTGCGTTTGTGCGTGTATGTGTGTACGCGTCTGTGTGTGCGTCCGCGCGTCCATGCGTACTTCTCTGCATGTCTGTGCCTGTGTCTATGCGTGTGCGCATGCGTGTTTGTGTGTGCGTGTGCGTGTCTGTGTGTGTGTGTGCATGCGTTTGCTTGTGTGTTTGTGTGCATGTGTGTGCGCGTGCATGTTTGTATGTGTGTGTGTGAGTGTGTGCATGCGCGCGCATGTTTGTGCGTGTGCGCACGAGTACGCGCGTGCGTGTGTTTGTATGTGTGTGTGTGTGTGTCTGTGTCTGTGTGTGTCTGTGCGCCATCACGCGTGCGTGTTCGTGTGTGTCTGTGTATGTGTGTGTGTGTGTCTATGCGTGTGTGTGTGAACGTGCGTGTCTATGTGTGTGTGTGTGTGTGTGTGCGTGTGCGTGCATGCGCACGTGCGTGTCTGTTTGTGTGTGTGTATGTATGTGTGTGTGTGTCTGTGTGTGTGACTGTCTGTGGGTCTGTGAGCGCGCGCGTGCGTGTGTCTCTGCGTGTCTGTGCCTGTGTGCGTGTGTGTGTCTATGTGTGTGCGTGTGTCTGTGTATGTGCGTGCGTGTCTGTGCGTGCATGCAAGAGTGTACGCGCGTGTGTGTGTGCTAGCGTGCATGCGTGTCCGTATGTGTGTATGTGTGTGTGTGTGTGTGTGTCTGTGTGCGTGCGTGTCTGTATGTGCTTGTCTGTGTGTGTGTATGTATGTGTGTATGTGTGTGTGCGCGTGCGTGTCTGTGTGTGTGTGTGTGTGTGTCTGTGTGTATGTGTGTGTGTGCGTACATGCGTGGGTATGTGTGTGTCTGTGTACGTGTATGTGCGTGTCTGTGTGTGTGCGTGTCTGTGTGTGTGTGCGCATGTGTCTGTGCGTGTCTGTGTGTGTGCGTGTTTGTGCGCGTGCGTGCGTGTGTGTACGTGTGTGCGTGTGTGTGTGTCCGTGTATGTGCGCGTGTGTGTGCTTGCGCGCGCGTGTGTGTCTGTGTGTGTCTGTGTGCGCGCGTGTGCCTGTATGTGTACGTGTGTGTCTCTGTGTGTGTGCGCGTGCGTGTCTGTATGTGTGTGTTTGTACGCGTGCGCGTGTGTATTTGAACGCGTGTGTGCGTGTTTGTGTGTGTATGTGTGTGTGTGTCTGTGGGTGTGCACGCGCGTCCGTGCTTTTGTCTTTGCGTGTGTACGTGTGCGTGTGCGTGTCTATGTGTGTTCACGTGTGTGTGTGTGTGTGTGTGCGCGCGTGCGTGTCTGTGCATGTCTGAGTGTGCGAGTGAATACTCGCGTGCGCGTGCGCGTGTGAGTGTGCGTGTGCGCGGGCGTGCATGCTGCGTGTCTGTGTCTGTGTGTACGGGTGTGCGCGTGCGTGTCTTTGTATGTGCGAGTGTGTGTGTGTGTGTGTGTGTGAATTTGCATGCGTGCGTTCGTGTGTGTGTGTGTGTTTGTGCGCGCGCTTGCGTGCGTGTTTGTGCGCGTGTGCGTGATTGTGTGCGCGCGCGCGTCTGTGTGTGTGTGTGTCTGCGTGCGGGCGTACTCGGGCGCGTGGGTGCATACGTGTTTGCGCGCGCGTGTGTGTGTGTGTGTACGTGTGTGTGTGTGTGTGTGTGTGTGTGTGTGTGTACGTGTGTGTGCGTGTCTGTGTGTGCGCGTACGTGTCTGTGCGTTTCTGTGTGTGCGTAGGGGTGTACGCGGGTTGGGTTGGACCGGGTTCGCCTTAACCCGTTACCCAACCCGTTCAACTTTCAATGGGTTGGGTTTATCATCAAACCCGTAATTCTACTTTAAAAACCGACCCGAATCAACCCGGATATTTACGGGTTGGGTAGGGTTGGGTCCACGGGTTGTGTATATAATAATTATTATTTTCAATTTAAAAAATCTATAACACAATTCAATATAATTTTGCATATTTCAAACAATTAAATTATTTACGTAGTGGAGACAAATCCTACATATAAAATAGAATAATTAAAAATATAACAATTAAAATTTTGAAATGTATTTTCTTTGTCATAAAAAATATTAAGATACATATACACCATTAATTATTTATATATTTTCATTAATATACCTTAATTTATAAAAATTTATTAGTTATTTTGATACTCAAATGTTATCCATTACAAATATATATCAACATATGTAAAACAAATATATAATAATATACCATATATATTAGTTGTTTTGATACTCAAATGTTACCTTTTCTAGCACATGCTTAAAAGTAGGTCCGTAAACTATCATATATATTAACACTTAATAATATATAAAATTCCATAAAATATCATTTCCATAAAATTCATAAATTCTAAATAATTCAAAAGCAAATAAACATCACTTAGTCTTAAAATGACATAGATGTATTGGTCCAATATTGGTCTAATAGCACCAAAATCTAACAGCAACTATAAAAGATTCCAGCACCAGCAGTGAAAGGTTTAGCAACAACAGAAAATCCAGCAACAGTAGCTGTAAAAGATTCCAGCAACAACAATGAAACGTTTAGCAACAACATAAAATCCAGCAACAACAGTTAAAAGTTTAAGCAACAATAGTCAAAAGAAGAAGAAAAAAACACACTAGAAAATACCTTAAAATCTAGTAGTAACAGTTGTATTGAGCTCAACCGCAGTAATGCCAACATCAATAGAAACTAATCCAGCTAACTCTATATATGTAAACACAAACAACTAATAAGAATAATGTAATGTAATACTAAAATAAAATAGATTTTAAAATTCAAACATATAATTCATACCTGACTTATTTTAGTATTACATTACATTATTCTTATTAGTTGTTTGTGTTTACATATATAGAGTTAGCTGGATTAGTTTCTATTGATGTTGGCATTACTGCGGTTGAGCTCAATATATAGATTTTAAGGTATTTTAAGGCGAACCCAACCCAACCCGCGTACACCCCTATGTGTGTGTGTGTTTGTGCATGCGTGCATGCGTGTGTGTGCACGTGTGTGTGAGAGTGTGTGCGTGTGTACGTGCGTACGTGTGTGTGTGTGTGTGTATGTGTGTGTGTCTGTGTGTGTGTCTGTGCACCAGCGCACGTGCGTGTCTGTCTGTGTATGTGTGTGCGTGTCTGTGCGTGTGTGTGTGTGCACGTGCGTGTCTGTGTGTGTGTGTGTGCACGTGCGTTTGTATGTGTGTGTGCGTGCGTGCGTGCGTGTCTGTGTGTGTGTATGTGTGTGTGGGTCTGTGTATGTGTGAGTGTCTGCGTGTCTGTGTGTGCGCGCGCGTGTGTGTGTCTCTGCGTGTCTGTGTCTGTGTGTGTGCGTGTGCGGGTGCGTGTCTATGTGCGTGCGTGTGTCTGTGTGTGTGTGTGCGTGTCAGTGTGTGCGTGCGTGAGTGTATATGCGTGCGTGTGTGCTTGCCTGTGTGCGTTTCTGTGTGTGTACGCGTGCGCATGCTTGTCTGTGTGTGTATGTGTGTGTCTGTGTGTCTGTGCGTGTATGCGTGTCTGTATGTGCGTATGTGTGTGTGTAAGTGTGTGTGTGTGCGTGCGTGTCTGTGTGTGTGTCGGTGTGTATGTGCGCGTGTGCGTGCGTGTGCGTGTGTATGTGTGCGTGTGTGCGTCTGTGTGTGTGTGTGTGTGAGTGAGTGTGTGCGTGCGTGCGTATGTGTGCGTGCGTGGGTGTGTGTGTGTGTGTGAGTGTGTGCGCGCGGGCGTGCATGCTGCGTGTCTGTGTGTATGGGTGTGTGCGTGTGTATGTCTGTGTGTGTGTATCTGCATGTGTGCGTGCGTGTGTGTGTGTGTGTATGTGTCTCTACATGCGCGCGCGTGCTGTCGTGCGTGTTTGTGTGCGCGGGCGTGCGTGCTTGCGTGTTTGTTTGTGCGTGCACGTGTTTCTAAGTATGTGTGTGCCTGCGGGTTAGCGTACTCGCGCGCTTGTGTGCGTACGTGTTTGCGCACGCGCGTGCTTTGCTTGTGTCTCTGCGTGTCTGTGTATGTGTGTGTGCGCGTGCGTCTCTGTGTGTGCGTGTCTGTGTGTGTGTGTGCGTGCGTGTCTGTGTGTATGCGTGTCTGTGTGTGTGTGCGCGTGCGTGTCTGTGTGTGTCTGTATGTCTGTGTGTGTGTGTGTGTGTGTGTGCGTGCGCGTGCATGTTTGTGTGTGTGTGTATGTGTGTGTGTGTGTGTGTGTGTGTGTCTGTGTGTGTATGTGTGTGTGCACGCGCGCGTGCCTGTATGCCTACGTGTGTGTCTGTTTGTGTGGGCGTGCTTGTCTGTGTGTGTGTGTTTGTACGCGCACGTGTGTGTATGTGAACGCGTGTGTGCGACCGTACGTGTCTGTGTGGTTGTGTGTGTGTGTGTCTGAGTATGTGTGCGCGCACGTGCTCGTGTATGCGTGCGTTCGTGCGTGTGCGTTCGCGCGCACGTGCGTGTGCATGCGTGTGTGCGTGAGGACGTGAGTCTGCGCAGGCATGCGCGCATGTGTGTGTGTGTGTGCCCGCGTGCGGGTGCGTGCCTGACTGCATGTGCGCGTACGTCCGTGCCTGTGTCTCTGCGTGTTTGTGTCTGTGTGTGTGCGCGTGCGCGTGCGTATCTGTGTGTGTACGTGTGTGGGTGTTAGGACACTGGTAAAGTGTCAGGTTTTTGTTATCGTCTCCACAGGGAATATAAGATTTTGCCGCCGTACGACAGTTGTTAAATTCGTAGTTTTATAGTAACAAAGGGTTTGGTTTTAAAAACGGTATCTTGCATAAAAAGTTATAAACAACGGTAAAAATTAGGGTTTGACGATTTAAAGAAAGATTGCCAAAGTTAGGTTTCAATGATCACTTTGCATGCATATGCTTAATCAACAAGATTTATAAACTCCATCTAGATAATAAACTCATTCACAACATCCTCTCAACGTGATTATCTCTAACTCACATTGTGGGTTTTACCGTTTTGATCCATTGTTGATCTCTCACACAATCTATCAAACTGATAACATTAAAGTTTAACATTTTAAGTGAACATCTTCATTCTTAACTATCTCTAAATTAAAAGCAAAGATGGATGAAAACCTAGGTTAAGAGTTGGAAAATATCTCTCAATCATAAACCAACACAAAGAGTTTTCAATAAAGCAAAGTTTTCATCATTCATTCATCATCCAAGAGTTTACAATACAAATGAAGATCAATACATTTACATACAAAGGTTGATGATCACCTACATCTAACCTTGACAACAAGAAGAACTTAGCCACTCATTCTCATGGTAGCTTGAACAAGAAGGAAATTGAGAAGATGAAGAACATCCACTTCGAAGAATCGATGAAGGATGTGATTCCACTTCTCCTTGATTGCACACAAAATAGCAAAATGAAGAAGAACTAATGTTTTTAGGGTTCTAGAGCTCTATTCTTATGTTACAAGATTGATCCCTTTCCAAGTACATGGTATGGGCTATATAAAGCAACCAATAAAGTAAAAAGGAAGTGTTGTCTGTGCACATTCGCCAGGCGAACCATGACCTTCGCCAGGCGAACCAAAAATAACTTGGCACTTCAAAGTGCCTCTGGCTAGCAAACCGCCCTCTGAGGTATCGTGCATTCGCCAGGTGAACAATTCACTCGCCAGGCGAACATTCGCTGGCCTCACTCGCCAGGAAAACTTTGGGTGGTTTTGCTACTGAAATTTGCATGAGGAAAGCTACCACTTCTTCGCCAGGTGAACGGTAGCGAAGCTTCGCTGGAACCTTCGCCTGGTGAACTTCCTATCTTTTAAGTCTGGGATTTAATTCTGAATTACTCGCTCTAGCTCGCCAGCACTTGCCTGGCGAACATTCGCTGAGCTTTGTCAGGCGAATGCTTTGGTTTGTAACTTCTTCAGACTGCTTTGTCTTGTCTCCCAAGGTGCTCTTATTAGTGTCAATCCAGCACACTAACAGCAACATTACAAACACCATTCACTTGGATCACAACAAAATGAAACTAAACAAATTCGACTACTAAATTAAATACTATTAGATGAAAACGATTAAAAAGACTACTAAAAAGAAATCAAATATCTACTATAATTGGGATCTAACAACTCTCCCCAACTACTTATTTGCATGTCCTCTAGCAAATTCTGCCTCTCAAAACAAAAAGGAGGATTTGCTCAAGACCAATTCAATCCAAGTGAAAATATTCGGCTCAAATACACAACATGTGCAACAAGGCAAAAAATTCCACAATTCCACAATAGATAATGTTCAAGAACTAAATTCTAAGAACAAATTAAACAATGCTTCAAGCAACAACTAAATCTCATGACATGTCATTCTAACACTCCACTTAGAAAAAAGATTGAAGCAAAAACACGCATGCAAGCGTGGGACAAAAAATCACTCAAATGATGAACAATACAATACTATACAATTCATACAATATCTAAATGCTCACAACAAAATTATGGAAGCTCAAGATCACATAGGACTTAAATGATTGTAGCTTGGTCGGGTTAACAAACAAGGGATATATCTAAAGCCATTGAAACGACATTTCTGATGCAAAAGAGACATTCATTGTACACTATTTACACATCTTCGACTTTGTTTTACAAGTTCCTCATTTGAACCCTTCACAACTCATGTTTCACAACTCACTTTGTTTTTCAATATTTTTCTACCAAGCAAGCATTCATTTTCATATTTTTTTGTATATATATATATATATATATATTTTCTACACTGTATTCACAAAACGAGTGTTTCTCTTTTTCATCTTTTCTTTTCAATGTTTGCTTAACTTTTCAAGAGTTGTGACAAATTACCACCTTACATTTTCGTTCTCCCCAACTTGTCTTTTCTTGTCCCCTAAGTGAATGCTCTTACTTTTTACGGTAAAAGAACAATTAATAAAAAATTCCAAGGTTTCAAGAACAAGATTTTTGAACTCTCGCTTTATTTCAAGCAAGGATTCAACTATTTAGGCTCAAAAAGGTTTACGAATACTCTCTGCTCACGGGTATATTTGTATTTGGAACTGGTTGTGCTCAAAAGAAACAAGTGCCTTGATCCTCTCTAGAACTTCCACAAAATTATAAAAAACAAAAGATAAAGCATGAATTACACGCATACACAAAATTCATCATCCATCCATAGCATATGTACACATAAAGGAGGATTCTTACATTTGTGGTATAGGACCTAAATGACATATCAATCAAAAGAGTTGCAGAAGAAACAAAGGTACAAAAATTGTTCCTAGCATAACAAGTTCTACAACATTTTAAATTCTAGAACAAGGTAACTAAGTACCTTGTCAACAAATTTGTGATAACGATAATATCATCGCCGTCCCACTTGAAAGAATTCTTGCACAACTACAACAAAAAACTAAACATTGACAATAGGGTGTTAACATATTTACAACCACCCTTGAATAGAACTTCACGTAAAACTTACTAAAATAAAACTTTAAACTAAAAATAAATAATTAAAAACTCAAACAAATAAATAAAAATGCTGAATCATAAAATGGTGCCTAACACCAATAATGTCAAAAGTACCATGGAAGGTACAAGTACAAAACTTCAAATTAATCCAAAGTACATAACAAAATAACCAAATGAAACTACAAGATAAAAGAAAACTTCACTTTGTAGCACAAAGTGAACAACAAAACACACAAGAAATCACTCCTCCTCAGAGACATCATAACCATCTTTGTAACGCCCGTTCATTTTAATTAAATTATTTATGAATTGTTGGTGTGCCTTTATGTGGGAGTGTGTCTGAGAGCGTTGGTGGGTGTCCTTAAAGTATAGGAAACCATTTAATAAATCATTGAGTTTGATAATAATATAATATAATTAATAATGATGATAATTTAATAACTAGTAGTAATATTATTATTATTATTATTATTAGTGGATGGAATAAGGAGAATTAGGGAGTTATTAGAGAAGTTGTGGGAGAAAGAACAAAAGAACGATAAACTACTCAGAAAACCAAATTGGAGAAAAAAGACTGAGAAAAGAGGAAAAAGGACGTGGCTGTGGAGAAAGGAAGAACAGAAGAATTAACCGCCAGAGAGAATTGAAGGTTGTTGCAGAAGAGTCACCGGGAGAGCAAACCGGAACCAGAAGTTTAGAGTTGTCCTCAATCCAAAGGTAAGGGTGGGGTTCAATTCTATAATTGTGGGTATGATCGATTTCATGTAGGGAATTGAATCATAGAGTTAATGTTCTCGTAAGTCGATAAATATTGATAAATATTAAGGGTTAATGTTTTCGTAGTAACATTCCCGTAGTAATGTTCCCGTAGTAACATTCCCGTAGTAATATTCCCGTAGTAACGTTACCGTAGTAATGTTCCCGTAAGTTGAAGAAATATTAAGGGTTAATGTTTCCGTAGTAACATTCCCGTAGTAATGTTCCCGTAGTAATATTCTCATGGAAATGTTCCCGTAGTAATGTTCCCGTAGTAACATTCCCGTAGTAATATTCCCGTAGTAACGTTACCGTAGTAATGTTCCGTAAGTTGAAGAAATATTCAGGGTTAATGTTTCCGTAGTAACATTCCGTTCCCATAGTAATATTCTCGTGGAAATGTTCCCGTAGTAATGTCCCCGTAGTGATATTCCCGTGGAAATGTCCCGTGGTAAAGTTCCCGTAGTAATATTCCCGTAGGTTGAGAAATATTAAGGGTAAATGTTCATGTAGGTTGAGAAATATTAAGGGTTAATGTTTGTCTACGCCTGCATTGGTGTTTATGTCATTAGTTTATGTAGTAATGTTGGGAATCGGCGCCCACACGCGCTAATTTCCCATTTGTTGAGAAAAGGTTGTTGTTATGCTCTTACTTGATCGACTTCAGGTAGGGAATCGAATCATAGATATAGTTCCCGTTACCCGATAAATGTTAGGGACGAGGTTTTTCTGTGTAGGAATGAATGTGTTATATCGTCAGTGTTGTACGATGTTGTATGGTTGCCCTCAATGAGGCAAGATTAGTTGCCCCGTAGTTAACGAACCTTTTCAGGAACTATAATTAATTTAGTGAGTAACAGTTATAATGTTGTTCTTACGATAATGTGCTAAATTCTTAATTGTCGAAAGTGTGTTGTTATTGTTCCCCTACATGAACAGATTGAAATTATGAATACTTGATGCATATGAAGTTGTTATGTCACTGTTGAGAAAATGTTATTATAATATTCTCCTTGGATTATGTGGATAAGTTGTAGTTATATTACCCGTATGAAGGTATATGAAAATGTGTTGAGTTCTTATTTGTAGTAATGATGTTGTCAATTGTTCTCTGACATGAAAATGCTGTTGAGTTCTCAATTGTAGAGACGAGGTTGTTTTTAATTGTTCTCTGCGAAAATGTGTTAGAGTCTTATTCGTAGGAACGATATTGTTGGTAGTTCTCTGATATGAACAGGTTGAAGTGGTGAGTACATGATGTATGTGAAATGTGATGTTTCTGTTATGGATAATTGGTTGTAGGCGTGATGCCTTGTTGCACGGTTGTTGTTGTTGTGTTATAGTCCATAATAGTTGCATCTCATAGCATATCATTTGGCCTGGATTGACGACAGTTGTGTCTTTAATGACAAAATAAAATGATTGTGGAGTGTTGTCTCCCGAATTATTGTGGAGTGTTGTCTCCCAAATTATTTTGGAGTGTTGGCTCCTATCCCGAGTTTTGGAGTGTTGGCTCCTGTCCCGAGTTTTGGAGTGTTGGCTCCTAAATGGGTTTTGGAGTGTTGGCTCCTATCCCGAGTTTTTGGGTGTTGGCCCCTAATGGTACCACATGCATATGCACAGTTGAGTTGCATTGTTGAGTCACATTGTTGAGTTGCATTGTTGAGTTGTTTTGATGAGTTGCTGAGATATGATGATAATTGTCGTGGTTATCAATAAAGAGTGGTTGTAGTTTATTATTACTAATATTTATGCGAATTGCTGGAATTATAATGCTGTGATAATATTCTGACATGACTTTTATCATGCCTTATGTTATGTTGTTGATATCTCACCCTTTACATTGTATGTTACCTCCGTTGGTGGTAATTTGCAGGTAATCCGGAATAAAGTGTAGCTTTTCGTTTAAGATTGTTGGTCGCTCTGATACGTAGCACTCTTGGGGGATGAACGATTGATGTTATTGTTTTTATTTAATTTCCTTGTTGCTGAATTTTATCAAGTAGTTTTTATTAAATTGGTGGTTGCTGTTAAGTGCCAAATGTTGGTTGGATGCACTATACCGATGAATTAGTAGTGCTGATTTTTATGGTTGAAACTCGTTGTTTATGTTGAATTGATGCAAGATAATTACTTGCTGAATTTTAATGGAGTTTTGTTGCAAGTTTCATGGTCTTGCTTTAATCATGCTAATTGTTGGAAATGTTTTATATTCCGCTGCAAATTAATAAGATGCCTTGTAATCAAAATGTTAATCAAGTTATTGTTGTATGTTCATCCAAGCTTCTGTGCTATGTATCATTACTAAATGCATGCTGTCTAATTGAGTTGTGAAATGTATGTTTTCTGTGAGTTGAAATTGTAACGCCCAAAATTTGCTGATGTGACGTTCGTCACAACTTCCTTACGATCGTCATGACCGTCACGGTCGTGACAGCCCCTTACGACTGTCATGTTTACAAAATTTGTTGCATTCTGATTATGTTTTCCTTAATTATCCGTCGGGTTAGATTGGGGTGTTACAATAGTGGTATCAGAGCAGGTCGGTCCGTCCGGCCAAGTTGTCAAATGTTGTTTGTTCCCTTGTATGCGACATGTGTGTGAAAACACTGTCGGTACATGTTTTATTGTAGAACCGTTGTCTGCAGGAGTGAGAATGATTCAAGTGGGGGAGAAGTTTGTGCTTCTCCAGGATGCTACAAGTGAGGAGTTGTAGCTCAGCCTGTGGTTGAACGCTTTTATAGTTTGGTAAAGATGGTTTATACCCCATCATGATTTTCGGCTGTCTATCGACAAATTGAGGAACTGATCGCACTTAATCTCTTGTTGATAGTAGTTGGGATTGTGTTGGATGGGATAGACGTGTCTTGCAGGCTTAGATGGCGTGAGCAACAAATTGTCTTGAGTTAAGCTAAGTGCTTAATAATTATTTTGATGAGTCGGTGTAGGATGATGCCGAGATGTTTAATTTTGATGGAAACTGTGAGTGTTGATGAAAGTGGAGAAGTTAGTGGTTTACCAATTAATTGTGGTTGCCTGAAAACTTTCCTAGCGAGATAGTGATATACAACCAAGAAGTGAAGTGGAGTTGTGATCGACTTAGTTACGGAAACTAATTCGATATTAAGAGCTTCATATTATATGTCTGTTGGATGGTTAAAGAACTAAATTGATTGAGTAGCTTTGAGACTTGTGTCTGGTGCGTGTGTTAAGGAAGCAGATTGTGAGGTCAAGTAGATTAAAGGTGGGCAGTGACTTCTGATGATTATTAAAGAAAGTAAGATGTGGAATGTAATATTGGTATAATTAGACCTTTAAATATTCCAAGAGTTGAAGATGTGTCGAATGACCTTCTAAGTGTGAAATTGTTGTCGTACGTCGAATTCTGAGATCGCGGCTTTGTACGGAATCAATGTTTTACGGACGAAAGTTGGAACGGATTACACAGTTGTGTCGGGTAATGTTAGACCGTGATCGAGTATACTTGTTTTATCGGATTTGATTGATTTTTGTAAGTTTTTGCATTTTGGAGATTTGAGGATTTAAGATTCGGATTGAAATTGAAAGTCGTAGATTTCACGTTTGATGGTTCTAAATAACTAATATATATTTGATATGAATGAGTATGTGTTTGTTTCGAAGAAAATAATTGAATCGGTTGGATTTCCGGGCGAAGATGCTCAAACCCGTAGCAGCCTTTATGCAGAAAAATTCTGTTTTGGAGAAACTTCGAAAATTCATAACTCTTGAACCGTATGTCCGTTTTGACCCCCGTTCGAAGCGTTGGAAAGATAACGAGATGCTCTTTCTAGGAAAATTTTTTTTGAGGCATGTACCTGGTTCAATTATAGCAGAAAATTGAAAATTTATCGTGTGTTGATTTTTGCCAAACCCGACAGGATCATTTGTTGTGTTTATGATGCCCTGTTGATATGCTAAGTGAAACTTCAACGAGTTTTGGTTATGATTTAAGGGAACTTGAAGTACATAAGAGAAATCATCTGATAAGTGATTTAGATTTGGTTGTTGTTGTGGTTGTGCCGGAGTTGGAAGCTCAATTAGTTAGTTTGAGATTTGACATGTTTGGTGACCTCAAGAGCTTAAGGTATTTATTTGATTTAGAAGAGTTGAATATGAGGCAGAGAAAATAATTGGGACTCCGGAATAGATTATGGTTTCGGATTGAATTACCATTCGGGAAAATCAAAACGTGGTAGCTTATGCATTGACTTGGAAATCCTTGCATATGCCGATGATGGTGGTGGAAAGAGTTAGGACTGATTGAGAAATTTTGTGATATGAGTTTAGTTTGTGAAGAGACTTCTTATGAAGTTTAGCTTAGTATGTTGGACCTTACTCGTAGTATTCCTAATGAGATTCGATAAGGTCAGGACTCTGGTTTGAGTTGGTAGATTGGTTGAATATGAGGAAGTAAAGTCGAAGGGATGGTTTTCATATTAATGAAAATGGTATCATGAGATGTCGTGATAGAGTTGTGTTCTAGATATTATTGAATGTAATAAGAGTATTGAGATAGATGGAGTATCCATCCCGGTGCTATGAAGATGTAACCGGATTTGAGGAAATTATTTTGAAGGCTATAGATGGAAAGATAAGTGGTTGAGTTTGTATGTGCTGATTAGACTTGTTAGAAGTCGAAGAATAAACGTCAGAGACCGTTAGGTCCGATGCAACCGTTGAATATTCCAGAGTGGAGATCGGATAGTATTCCCATGGATTTTGTATTGGGTTTTCCGGAGAATTTGAGGGATATGATTTTACTTGGGTGATTTTGGATAGAATGACTAATTTGGCTCTTTTCCTAACAAGTGAGATTAATCATTCTATGTTGAAGCTAGCTGAGATTGTGCAAGAGACGACTGAAAAGATCCAAAGGATCCAAGAAAGACGTGTTTTGGAGAGTTACGATAGTAACTGGTGTTGGTCAAACTTGAGGTCTCGGAAGCACACTATGTTTTGTGATCTGTACCAGAGTGGCGCAGCAGAAGCGTGGGAAAAATAGCAGGTTAGACTGTTTTACCGCTGTCACTCGTGGGAATTTACATGATGTGGTATGTGCCTAAGTTGAAGAAGTACATTGATTCAGATGGATGGTGTACAAGTGAAAGGTAATTTGACCGTTGAGGTGTTGCTAGTTCAGGTGGATAAACGAGAAGCAACTTCGAGGTGAAGAGATTGCTTTGGTGAAAGTGGTCTGGTTGGGAGCTGTTTGATTGAGGTAATTTCGAGGATGAAATTCTTTTAGGTAGGGGAGAGTTGTAACACCCGTTCATTTTAATTAAATTATTTATGAATTGTTGGTGTGCCTTTATGTGGGAGTGTGTCTGAGAGCGTTGGTGGGTGTCCTTAAAGTATAGGAAACCATTTAATAAATCATTGAGTTTGATAATAATATAATATAATTAATAATGATGATAATTTAATAACTAGTAGTAATATTATTATTAGTGGATGGAATAAGGAGAATTAGGGAGTTATTAGACAAGTTGTGGGAGAAAGAGTAAAAGAACGATAAACTGCTCAGAAAACCAAATTGGAGGAAAAAGGCTGAGAAAAGAGGAAAAAGGACGTGGTTGTGGAGAAAGGAAGAACAGAAGAATTAACCGCCAGAGAGAATTGAAGGTTGTTGCAGAAGAGTCATCGGGAGAGTAAACCGGAACCGGAAGTTTAGAGTTGTCCTCAATCCAAAGGTAAGGGTGGGGTTCAAATCTATAACTGTGGATATGATCGATTTCATGTAGGGAATTGAATCATAGAGTTAATGTTCCCGTAGGTTGATAAATATTGATAAATATTAAGGGTTAATGTTTCCGTAGTAACATTCCCGTAGTAATGTTCCCGTAGTAACATTCCCATAGTAATATTCCCGTAGTAACGTTACCGTAGTAATGTTTCCATAAGTTGAAGAAATATTAAGGGTTAATGTTTCCGTAGTAACATTCCTGTAGTAATGTTCCCGTAGTAATATTCCCGTGGAAATGTTGCCGTAGTAATGTTCCCGTAGTAACATTCCCGTAGTAACGTTACCGTAGTAATGTTCCCGTAAGTTGAAGAAATATTAAGGGTTAATGTTTCCGTAGTAACATTCTGTTCCCGTAGTAATATTCCCGTGCAAATGTTCCCGTAGTAATGTCCCTGATCGCGACTTTCTATGTCTAACTCAATTAACTGCAAGTGCACAGTCTATCGCGTAGTAATAATAGATATCGATCCCACAGGGACTCGTAATCAAACTAGTATTATCGGGCGTTACGGTGTTTAGCTAGGTTGGTAATGTTTTAAGGGAATAATAACAAAATAAGTGCGTAAACTAAAGGGAACTAAAGCTTTTACTTAAGGTATAAATTCTTGAATCGGTATGTAATATGTTATTTCTGCAGGGATTCTATAGGTCACCGGTGTCTTTAGGTTTTCAAAAATAGTTTAAGAAGAAAATGATGGTTTAAAGATCTTTGTCTCACGAAGGTTGTTGACGCTAGTCGCAACTCTAAGGCGGAACGTATGCTGTCGCTATCCCGTTCGGGGTTAAAGTTACTTTTTGAAAACTATTAAGTTCCAATTCCTTTTAAAGCGTTGTCGCTGTTTTTAAAATGAATGCCTAGTTTTTACTATCTGGTCTTAGCCTCAGCTGTCGCTTGTTGGTTTGTACCTTTATGAATTTTCCACTGTCGTGGCAAAACTACTGTAAATAATCTCTCGTTGTCGCGACGAAGATTTATTTAGAAAAGTCAAATTTAAAAACTGAAGCCATAAATAAGTTTTTGAAAAGGTAGATATACACCGGTTAATTATTGAATCCCATCAGATTATTTATTACATACCGATTACTTAAGATTTAGCCAGACATGGAATATAAATAAACAGAACGTAAATAATGGCAGAAAATAATAATATTCATTACAATAGGAAATAACAATTCAATTATGATTAGAATAGAAACCTGTAAATAATTCGATTTGGCTTTTGGGAAATCCTCCAAAATGGCGGCAGGATTTTGTCTTTATGCCAATTTCTCGTACAGAATGGAAATGAGGAGTAAAACAAGAATTGCAAGGAAAGAAAGAAACAGGAAATAAAACAACGATAAGAAAAATGGGAATTTGAATAATTGTTCTGAAGGTAAATTGGTAGCACTTCGTTTCTTCAATGCGGCTCCCCTTTTCTGGTACCAGCTACCTCCTTTTATAGATGGGATATTCCACGGTTTATTTCCTCGGGAAGTGGGAGCGATATCAGAGAATATAGGAGTTAGTGGTACCACTTCTCTTTGGCACTTTCACAATTTGAAAGCACGTGCAGAAAACTGTATTTTAACTGCATGACGGTCGTCATGGACCTGTGACGGTCGTCACACGCATGACGGTCGTCACACCCTTGTGACGGTCGTCACATCAGCAGAACTCGTTTTTGCTGCTTTTTGGCCTGATTTTCACTTGGTTTTCACCTGTAAATGCTTCTTTTCTTTATCTTGCTCCATTTTAGCATGGACTTTGAATACCTGTAAAATACTGGGCAAATAGTGTGGAAATATCCGAATTCGGAGTGAAAAAGGTCGCCGATTAGTAGAAAAGTACATCATTATATATATATATATATATATATATATATATATATATATATATATATATATATATATATATATATATATATATATATATATATATATATATATATATATATATATATATATATATATATATATATATATATATATATATATATATATATATATATATATATATATATATATATATATATATATATATATATATATATATATATATATATATATATATATATATATATATATATATATATATATATATATATATATATATATATATATATATATATATATATATATATATATATATATATATATATATATATATATATATATATGATTTCGCGTTATCAAACTCCCCTAAACTTGAATCTTTGCTTGTCATCAAGTAAAGGTAGGAAAAATTTAAAGTTCGGCAAGCACGCGGCACGCTCTTCCCTTGATCAGATTTTCTCGGATGCCAAGTTAAGAAGAACTGGGGATCCAATGGAAACAAAGCGTACACGGCGATGACGCTTGATTGTAAGTCTTCGAAGGCCTCTCTTTTATGCAAGCCAACCTCAATCATGTTACTGCAGCTCGGCTTCAAGTCTCTCGCTACAAATTTTACCCGGCTTCGTTCTGGCGCAGTCACATTAAGCCCGTTATCCACACATGTTCATGGCAAGAAAACCTATTGGTAATTTTGATCTCTCTGCTAGTTTGATTTTTTTCTTTACACATATGCTTATTCTGCTATAAATATGCAAGAGTTTCGTACCGTTGGGCTAAATGCTCGGGTGAGGAGCACCTAACTTAGAAGGGATATATCTCTGTATTCATGCAATATGGCTTTTCTTTTCTTTCAAGATTATTGAATTCTTACTAGAGATCATACACTTATTTGCATCGGTTTCTTGCTTAGAAGAGTTTAGGATGGTGCTGACTGCTCGTATAAATTACTGGGGGCTCCGTTCGAGTCGAAACTTGAGGCTTTGATGCGAGTAAGCGGTGAGACTGACTCGCATAAACTAGAGGTCTAAGGTGTCAGGGCGTAGAAGCTTTGTTAAAATTTTCTTCTCGGAAATTCCAACTTGGTAAGGTTTAGGCGTATCGCGTGATGCTTCAGAGAGGATAAAAGTTTCTTTGTATATGTCATATGAAGCGCGGGGAGTTCACGTAACGAATATATATATATATATATATATATATATATATATATATATATATATATATATATATATATATATATATATATATATATATATATATATATATATATATATATATATATATATATATATATATATATATATATATATATATATATATATATATATATATATATATATAAGAGCTTATTTACCGAAAATTAAAATTACTTTAGATTGAGAATTCGAAAGAAAAAGTACAATAGTAAATGGGAAATAACATGGAAAAGGGAAATGAAAAGGGAAATAACGGTCCACTCCCACACTATCTCAATCAGTGTCCTCACTGATTTGAAAGAATGCGGAAGGGAGGAATACAAAGGAAATAAATAAAGAAAACAAAATGACATAAATGAAAAATACTACTATTCCCGTCCTCGTCCTCGATCTCTTCCTCGACCTCTGGCTAGGGCGTCACGTGCGGCGAGGTTCAGAGCTCCGTTGTGGAATATGTAATCACGGAGGCCGTCGACTCGCACAGTGAGGTGTGCCATCTCATCGGCCATGCCGGAATGGATATCATGCATCAACTGCAAAGATTGCTGAATTTGACCGGTTTGCTCTCTCTGCCATGCTTCAAATTCCTCAGCCCTTCGGTTCTGCTGCTCCATTATAAGCATCATCTGGTTCTGTTGCTCGATGCAGCGGAGGAGGGCCTCGGATGTGTCATCAGTGGCAGGACAGGGGCGGTGGCGCGCGGAAGGGCCTTCGGCAGCAGGTGCTTGTGATGGCTCAGGCTGGTCGGCTCTGTCTAGCTCCTCTTGAACTTCGTCCTTAGACTCTTGGATATTATCCTGTGTTAGGGCAGCAGGGGCAATGGTATCGAAGATCCAGTTGGCTCTATCCTCTGGATGCATTTGGGTGCGTGAAGGCATGATGATGCTCTGGATAGTGCGGCCTCGCACTACCGAATGATATCTCCCATCACGGCGGGCCTTGATGAGGTGGGAGGCGCGGCAGTGGTCGGTGTCCAGAAAGACAGGGGGCATCTGGCGGAGTGTCTGGAGGCGGTCGCCAAGACCGAGGACTATGGCAATGGATGTGATGATGCCACCGAAATAGAAAGGTTTAGAGTCGCGGTTACAATTGGCTTGAATGTGAGCCAAGAGAAACGGGGCGGCGTTAACAGGTTCCGAAGCGAACACGCAACGGAGGAAAAACAGCTCCTTCGAGTTGACCTTATGGTTACTGTCACGAGCGAATATTGTGTTGCTCAACACGCGGTGGAAGTAGCGGATAGTTGGGTTGTGGATTTGAGTGGCGTTCAGAGTGTCCCAACTTTCTAGAGTGGTTCCGGTCAGTCGGTTCCAGAGAGGGAAGGCCTCTTGGTAGAACTGATCGGAGATGCGGCGGTGAGCATCGTCGCTGTGAGATAACTGTAGAATGACGGTGATGCGGTCCTGGGGGACCTGATATTCAGTGCCGAACAGACGAAAGCAGGCGGCGCCGTTAAGTTGGTTGGTATCGCCGGATGATGTTGCATATGCGAAGGAGCTGAGAAACTCCAGAGTGAGTTGCTCGTAGGTGGGTTGGGGATTGGTGCAGAGATGCCAGATGCCGGCTCTCTGCAACATCCAAGTTACGCCATCGAGAATCCCGAGTTCTGTCAGAGAATCCAGGTGAGCATATCGGGTCGGCTGAAGCGACCGTTGATGGAATGCTAGGAAGTTGGTCTGCTGCCGTTCGCCGGCCTCTCCTTCTCGGAAAGTGATGGTGCTCAAATCAGGGTTTGCACTAGTTTGTCTGGCCATTTTGGTAGGAGAAGTGCAGAGGTTTGAGAATAAGGAGTATCGGAGAATGGTGAGGTAAGGGAATGCAGAGGGTAATATATAAGGGTGAATTGGAAGTTAAAAATGGTGGAGGTTTAATGGGGGATTCGGAGGGTTTTTAGTGGGTTTTAATTTTGGGATAATGGGAAATTAGGGGAAAGGAAGTGGAGAGGTGTGCAACCTCTGTTTTAGACAGAATTGGGGTTTTTTCTGCGTGACGACCGTCAGGGATGTGTGACGGTCGTAACACGCGTGACGACCGTCAGGGGAATGTGACGACCGTCACAACAGCAAATTCTGCAGAACTGCAGAATTTTGCTTGTGGGGCGTTTTAACAGTGGAAAATATGATATTTTGACTTATGATGGACTAATGACGAAATAAGAAATAACAGGAAACATAATTAAGGGAGATACTGGAGTGAAATGAAAATAACATTAAATCGAAAAAATGAGTTTAGAGTAATACAATATCCAGAAAGAGGAAACAATTGCAAAATGAAATAATGTGAAACAATGCGAAATGCAGTAAACTTAAATTAAAGAGAAAACTAAAATATCACTCCTTTGGTTTTTTCAAGTTATTGACCTGCTGAATAACGTTATTAAATTGGTCGCTAACTACGTCTATGTAAGTAACGAAATCCATGTGAAGCTGCGTTAATTCATCTTTGATAGTGGTTACTTCAAGCTTGAGGTCGTCTACAGTTCTTAGAACAGTGTCTAGCTTGTCTGTGTTTTGTTCAGGCGTGGGGTCAGGAAAGTTATGGTAGTTAGGAGGGGTCTCAGGATCGATCTCCACTTCGGACTCATAATCTTGGTAGTATAAATAGTCATGTGCTTCTGAGATTTGATCACCGTCATACATGTAAGCCTGGGGTGTGGAGTGAGGTGATGGTGGTCTCATAGGCTCGTCCAATTCATAAAGCCAATTGTCTTTGTTATGGATATTGGTTAGCTCATGGTTGGGCAATGTGAAAAGGTGGACAGGTTAATCAGCTATGAGGTATTCGTAGGCTTCTGGTCCTAAGGTACCTAAGATACGTCTGTTGAAGCAGAACTGGATGTCCATTGATCCGAGGTTGCCGAAACGAATGACTTTGTTCAGGTAGTACCTTAGGCCAATTTCGTGGGCGATCATGGTGACTAGGCCTCCTATTAAAATGGGTGAGTGTGGTTCCTGATTGAGGCGTGTAAATGCCCTCATCATAAAAGGGACAACATTTACAGGGCGGCCTTGTGAAGCACAGAGAAGGATGAACAGCTCGTCCTTTGAGATTGTTGTAATGTTTTCCTCCTTCCTAAAGAGGGTATGGGCTAATATCCTATGGAAATAGCGGAAGGCTGGATTATGTATCTCATGGTTGTGCATGTCATTCGGTTCTGGGTGATAGTTACCGATGATGGAACCCCAAAATTGGTCTAATTCGAGATCAATATCCTTTTCAGTGGTGGTAAACACAAAAGGTCCGCTAGGAAAGCCTAGGATGTTAGCTAATGTGGTACGGTTATGTGTTTGGTCCATTCTAAACATTCGAAAGGTTATCAGCTCTTTAGTGGATCCATAGCCATGTTCAGATAGGTAACTTAGGGAGCTAAGGAATTCGAATGTCAGTTCAAGGAAGGTAGCAAATCGGGTCTTTAGAGCAGTTTGCTCCCAGCCTAATTGGTTAAATAAGTATTGAATGCTATCCTGGATTCCTAGCTTGTCCATGGTGGGTCTATCGTAGTACAGAGTCGAAGCAAAGCTTCTCTGAGTCAGTGCCTCGAATCTGGCCTTATGAGCTCGTCCTCTAAACACAACAGTCGTAACGTCGATGTCGGCCATACTCGTTAGTCGGATAAAACGGGAGAAAAGTAGAACGACTTTTAAAAGCCTGGAAAAATCACATTCACTCAGATCATATTTTTAAGAAGTAAAGAGTGATAAAAGAGAAAAATATAAAATAAATATAAATATTAGAAAATAAGATAATAGAGATTTATAGAAATCATAAGTTAACAGAAAAACATAGTTTTAATAAATTTAGAAGGAAAAAAATGAAAAAAAAAATTGGGTTGCCTCCCACTCAGCGCTGTCTTTAACGTCAGAATCCTGACGATAGCTTGGATATAAGCTATTCGAGAAGCTCGAGCAATTTCATATTGCTCACGTGGTCGATGTGTTCATTTTGGTTATAATGTTTCAAACGCTGTCCGTTTACTACAAACGGTGTGTTGAGTTGATTCTTGATTTCAACAGCTCCACTCTTAAGGACTTTGGTGACCTCAAAAGGTCCAGACCATCTAGATTTTAATTTACCAGGGAATAGTTTCAATCTGGAGTTGAATAGGAGCACGATGTCTCCCACACTGAATTGTTTCCGGATCGAACGTTTATCATGCCATTTCTTGGTCCTTTCTTTGCAGATGCGTGCATTCTCGTACGCGTCTAATCTTAGCTCTTCCAATTCATGAAGGTTCAAGATTCGCTTCTCGCCTGCCGCAATGTAGTTGAAGTTTAGTGTCTTAATAGCCCAGAAGGCTTTATGCTCTAATTCTACCGGCAGGTGACATGATTTTCCGTAGACTAGTTTAAATGGTGTGGTGCCTATAGGTGTCTTAAAGGCGGTCCTATAAGCCCATAAAGCTTCGTTCAGCTTTGAGGACCAATCTTTCCTGGAGGTTGCGACAGTCTTTTCTAAAATTTGTTTTATTTCTCTGTTCGAGACCTCCACTTGTCCACTAGTTTGTGGATGATACGGTGTGGCTACGCGGTGTTTGACTCCGTATTTGGAGAGGAGTTTGTCAAAGATTCGCGGTATGAAGTGCGAACCACCGTCACTAATGACGAGTCTGGGCACACCGAATCTAGGAAAGATTGTGTTTTTAAAGAGTTTAATGACTACTCGCGTGTCATTTGTTGGAGCGGCAACGGCCTCTATCCATTTCGATACATAGTCGACAGCGACGAGTATATATTTATTTCCAAAAGAAGATGGGAAAGGTCCCATGAAGTCGATTCCCCATACGTTAAAGATTTCTACTTCTAAAATTCCTCTCTGAGGCATTTCATCGCGTCGTGAGATGTTTCCAGTGCGTTGACACCGGTCGCATTTTAGTACAGCGATATGGACATCCTTCCAGAGACTGGGCCAAAATAGGCCAGATTGTAGAATTTTAGCGCACGTCTTTGAGGTGATAGCATGACCACCATATGGTGCTGAATGGCATTGGGAGATGATGTCTTCTATTTCTTCCTCTGGGACACAACGACGGTATAAGTTGTCGGCGCCTCGTTTGAAGAGTAGAGGTTCGTCCCAGTAGTAATGCTTTAAGTCGTGGAAGAATTTCTTCTTTTGTTGATAAGTCAGGTCCGGTGGAAACACGCCTGTGGCCAAGTAATTTACGATGTCGGCAAACCACGACAGAGTGGCTTGGGTATAGATAGCTTCCACGACTTTTTCCAGTTCCGGTTCTTCCGAAGTAGAGTTGGACATATCGCTTTCCAATTTGGCTATCAGACATTCGTAGAGAAAGTCGTCATTGATAGGCACTGGTTCTTATTTGATGCCCTCTATACGGGATAAGTGATCTGCAACTACGTTCTCGGTCCCCTTCTTATCTTTAATTTCTAAGTCGAACTCTTGTAATAATAGGATTCATCTCAATAATCTGGGTTTGGCGTCCTTTTTGCTTATTAGGTATATAATGGAGCGTGGTCTGTGTATATGATTATTTTGGCTCCTACCAAGTAGGAACGGAATTTGTCAAGAGCAAACACGACTGCTAAGAGTTCCTTTTCCATTGTGGCATAGTTCATTTGGACAGGGTCTAATGTTCTACTGGCGTAGTAGATAGCGTGGAGCTTCTTATCTTTCCTTTGTCCTAGAACTGCGCCTACGGCGTAATCACTCGCATCGCACATGATTTCGAATGGTAGTCGCCAATCTGGGGGTTGCATGATTGGTGCGGTGATAAGTGCTAACTTTAGAGTTTCGAATGCCTCTAGGCATTCTTTGTCGAAGATGAACTCAACATCTTTCATTAACAAACCTGTAAGAGGTTTTGTGATTTTCGAGAAATCCTTTATGAATCTTCGGTAGAATCCAGCGTGTCCTAAGAAGCTTCGTATTTCTCGTACAGTTTTCGGAGTTTGGAGATCCTTTATGATCTCTATTTTGGCTTTGTCAACTTCGATCCCCTTTTTAGATATGACGTGTCCTAAAACGATGCCTTGTCGGACCATGAAATGGCATTTTTCCCAATTAAGGACAAGGTTCACTTTGGCGCATCTTTTGAGTACCATTTCTAAATTTGACAGGCAGCTTTTGAAGCTTTGTCCGCATACAGAGAAGTCATCCATGAAAACTTCCATGATGTCATATATGAAATCCACAAAGATTGCCATCATGCATCTTTGAAAGGTTGCTGGAGCATTGCATAGTCCGAACGACATTCGATGATAAGCAAAGGTACCGTAGGGACAGGTGAATGTTGTTTTTCCTGGTCATCGGGGTGAATAGGAATTTGAAAGAATCCCGAATAACCATCTAGATAGCAGAAGTATGAATGTTTCGCTAGTCTTTCCAACATTTGGTCTATGAAAGGTAAAGGGAAGTTATCTTTCTGAGTTGCCTTGTTCAGTTTTCTGTAATCGATACACATCCTGTTTCCGGTCACAACTCTTTGGGTTATCGATTCGCCTTTCGCATTCTTCACTACAGTAACGCCTCCTTTCTTTGGTACTACGTGTACTGGGCTGACCCATTGGCTGTCGGAGATCGGGTATATGATTCCTGCGTCTAGTAGCTTTTTCACCTCGTCTTTGACTACAGTGCTTAGGATCGGGTTTATCCTCCTCTGATGTTCTCTTGAAGTTTTGCAGTCTTCCTCCAGCATGATACGGTGCATACAGATGGAGGGACTTATGCCTTTTAGATCGCTTATATTATATTCTAACGCAGTTGGGTATCTCCTTAGGACTTCTAATAATCGCTCAGTTTCTGACTGTCCTAAATTAGTGTTTACTATTACTGGTCTTTTGAATTCTGTATCTAGGAATTCGTGCCTGAGGGTTTTAGGTAGCTCTTTAAGTTCTAAAGCTGGGTTTTTCGGACCTGGCATGTGATTTGGAGTGAGTAATAAGATCTCGCTCTGACTATCATCTTTGTATGGTGCACGCCAGTTGTCGTCTTCATGAATAGCAGGGATCTGGATTTTCATGATTTCAGAATATGTAGTTTCCTCCTTCTCTAATTCTCGTATGCATTCGTCAATGACATCTACTATATATCATGTGTCATCGATAGCTGGTGCCTTCAAGAATTTAGTAAGGATGAACTCTATCTTTTCTTCTCCTACTTCGAATGTTAGCCTTCCTTTCTTTACGTCTATGATAGCTCCGGCTGTAGCTAGGAACGGTCTTCCTAGGATAATTGGGGTAACAGAGTCTTCTTTGATGTCCATGATTATGAAGTCAGTTGGGATATAGAATTGGCCTATGCGTACTGGAACGTTTTCCAGTACACCGACGGGGTATTTGACTGATCGGTTAGCCAATTGTACGGACATTTTAGTTGGTCTTAGTTCTCCCATATTCAGCTTTTTGCATATAGATAAAGGCATGACGCTTATACTGGCTCCTAAATCACACAGGGCTTTGTCTATAACGAACTTTCCTATGACGCAGGGTATGGAGAAACTACCTGGGTCTTTTAGTTTAGGAGACATGTTGTTTTGAATGATTGTGCTACATTCGGCAGTAAGTGTCACTGTCTTGTTATCCTTTATTTTCCTTTTATTAGACAAGATCTCTTTAAGAAACTTAGCGTATGACGGCATTTGAGTTATCGCTTCTGTGAAAGGAATAGTGATGTTTAGTTGTTTCAGAAGTTCCACAAATTTCTTAAATTGTCCTGAAGTTTTGGAGTTTAGTAATCTTTGAGGATAAGGGATCGGTGGTTTATATGGCGCTGGAGGCACGTATGAGTTTTCATCTTTGGCGGCCTTTTGCTCGTCACATTCCTTCTTTTCTGTTTCAGACTCCTTTTCGGTTGGTTTATCAAATTTCTGTTGCATTACTAAATCTTCATTCCTAGGATCCGTTGGACCTTCCAGTTCTTTTCCACTTCTCAATATAACAGCGTTTGCGTGACCTTTCGGATTAGGTTCGCGTTGGCCTGGAAATGTTCCAGCTGGGGTAGCTGCAGAGGCTTGTTGTTGAGCCACTTGTGATATCTGCGTTTCGAGCATTTTATTGTGGGTGGCTAAAGCGTCTACTTTTCCGGTCAGCTGTTTAATCTGCTCGCTGGTATGTATGTTTTGATTCAGGAATTCTTTGTTTGTTTGAGCTTGAGTAGCTATGAATTTTTCCATCATCAACTCGAGGTTTGATTTCCTAGGGGCAGTTTGGGCAGCAGCGGCTGGTTTCTGATATCCTGGCGGAGCAGCTGGTGCTTGCAAGGCATTATCGTTCTTGTAGGAAAAGTTTGGGTGGTTCCTCCATCCTGGGTTATAAGTATTTGCGTAGGGATTTCCTTGAGCGTAATTTACTTGGTCTGGTGGGATTCCGGCCAACAATGGGCACTCGGGCGCATTATGAGTGGCGATTCCGCATAACTCACAGTTTGGAGTTACAGCAGCAACGGTTGCAGTTAGGTTAACGGTCAGACTGTCGATTTTCTGTGCTAGAGCATCTACTTTAGCGTTGAACTTTTCAAGGCTGCTGATCTCGTACATCCCACCTTTCGCTGCGGGTTTCTCTGCTGGAGTTCGTTCACCTCCCCATTGGCAGTGGTTCTGAGACATGTTTTCGATTAGTTGATAGGCTTCGTTGTATGGCTTATCCATAAGTGCACCGCCCGCGGCGGCGTCTACCATTAATCTGGTGTTATACAGAAGCCCATTGTAGAAAGTATGGATCGTCACCCAGTCTTCTAAACCGTGGTGAGGACATGCTCTCATCATATCTTTGAACCTTTCCCACACTTCGTAGAGAGATTCAGTATCTTTTTGTCGAAATCCGTTGATTTGAGCTCTAAGCATAGCATTTTTGCTTGGCGGAAAGTATCTTGCTAGGAAAACGTTCTTCAACTGTTCCCACGTTGTAACGGAGTTGGATGGTAAGGATTGTAACCATGCCCAAGCTCTATCTCTAAGAGAGAAAGGAAAAAGACGAAGTCTTATTGCGTCTGGAGTTACTCCATTTGCCTTCACTGTGTCTGCGTATTGCACAAACTTCGTTAAGTGTTCGTTTGGATCCTTAGTTGCATTTCCTGAGAATTGATTTTGTTGTACAGCTGACAACAATGACGTTTTTAGTTCGAAATCGGTTCGATTTATAGCTGGGGAAGCTATGCTACTTCGAGGCTCCATCTGAGAGGATGTAGCGTAGTCCTTCAGCGGTTTGTTCTGAGGTCCTTCAGCCATCTTTGCTTCTTCAACAGGAGGGTGAGCTAGAAGATCAGGAATGTTGTGTCTTCGTTGATATTCGATGATGCGCCTTCTTAGATGTAAGAAGCGCTCTAGTTCGGTGGTTGTCGGTTGTAAGATGTCGCCTTGTGAGCGAGTACTTGGCATACAATCGAAGAATGAGTAGAGGGAGAGAGAATTGTTAACCTAGTCTATACGGTGTAACAAAAGATTACACTATTGACTAAACGGGTCCCCGACAACGGCGCCAAAAACTTGATCGCGACTTTCTATGTCTAACTCAATTAACTGCAAGTGCACAATCTATCACGTAGTAATAATAGATATCGATCCCACAGGGACTTGTAATCAAACTAGTATTATCGGGCGTTACGGTGTTTAGCTAGGTTGGTAATGTTTTAAGGGAATAATAACAAAATAAGTGCGTAAACTAAAGGGAACTAAAGCTTTTACTTAAGGTATAAATGCTTGAATCGGTATGTAATATGTTATTTCTGCAGGGATTCTATAGGTCACCGGTGTCTTTAGGTTTTCAAAAATAGTTTAAGAAGAAAATGATGGTTTAAAGACCTTTGTCTCACGAAGGTTGTTGACGCTAGTCGCAACTCTAAGGCGGAACGTATGTTGTCGCTATCCCGTTCGGGGTTAAAGTTACTTTTTGAAAACTATTAAGTTCCAATTCCTTTTAAAGCGTTGTCGCTGTTTTTAAAATGAATGCCTAGTTTTTACTATCTAGTCTTAGCCTCAGCTGTCGCTTGTTGGTTCGTACCTTTATGAATTTTCCACTGTCGTGGCAAAACTACTGTAAATAATCTCTCGTTGTCGCGACGAAGGTTTATTTAGAAAAGTCAAATTTAAAAACTGAAGCCATAGATAAGTTTTTGAAAAGGTAGATATACACCGGTTAATTATTGAATCCCATCAGATTATTTATTACATACCGATTACTTAAGATTTAGCCAGACATGGAATATAAATAAACAGAATGTAAATAATGGCAGAAAATAATAATATTCATTACAATAGGAAATAACAATTCAATTACAATTAGAATAGAAACCTATAAATAATTCGATTTGGCTTTCGGGAAATCCTCCAAAATGGCGGCAGGATTTTGTCTTTATGCCAATTTCTCGTACAGAATGGAAATGGGGAGTAAAACAAGAATTGCAAGGAAAGAAAGAAACAGGAAATAAAACAACGATAAGAAAAATGGGAATTTGAATAATTGCTCTGAAGGTAAATTGGCAGCACTTCGTTTCTTCAATGCGGCTCCCCTTTTCTGGTACCAGTTACCTCCTTTTATAGATGGGATATTCCACGGTTTATTTCCTCGGGAAGTGGGAGTGATATCAGAGAATATAGGAGTTAGTGGTACCACTTCTCTTTGGCACTTTCACAATTTGACAGCACGTGCAGAAAACTGTATTTTAACTGCATGACGGTCGTCATGGACCTGTGACGGTCGTCACACGCATGACGGTCGTCACACCCTTGTGACGGTCGTCACATCAGCAGAACTCGTTTTTGTTGCTTTTTGGCCTGATTTTCACTTGGTTTTCACCTGTAAATGCTTCTTTTCTTTATCTTGCTCCATTTGAGCATGGACTTTGAATACCTGCAAAATACTGGGCAAATAGTATGGAAATATCTGAATTCGGAGTGAAAACGGTCGCCGATTAGTAGAAAAGTACATCATTATATATATATGATTTCGCGTTATCAGTCCTCGTAGTGATATTCCCGTGGAAATGTCCCGTGGTAAAGTTCTGGTAGTAATGTTCCCGTAGGTTGAGCAATATTAAGGGTAAATGTTCCCGTAGGTTGAGAAATATTAAGGGTTAATGTTTGTCTACGCCTGCATTGGTGTTTATGTCATTAGTTTATGTAGTAATATTGGGAATCGGCGTCGACACGCGCTAATTTCCCATTTGTTGAGAAAAGGTTGTTGTTATGCTCTTACTTGATCGACTTCAGGTAGGGAATCGAATCATAAATATAGTTCCCGTTACCCGATAAATGTTAGGGACGAGGTTTTTCTGTGCAGGAATGAATGTGTTATATCGTCAGTGTTGTACGATGCTGTATGGTTGCCCTCAATGAGGCAAGATTAGTTGCCCCGTAGTTAACGAACCTTTTCAGGAACTATAATTAATTTAGTGAATAAAAATTATAATGTTGTTCTTACGATAATGTGTTGAATTCTTAATTGTCGAAAGTATGTTGTTATTGTTCCCCTACATGAACAGATTAAAATGATGAATACTTGATGCATATGAAGTTGTTATGTCACTGTTGAGAAAATGTTATTATAATATTCTCCTTGGATTATGTGGATAAGTTGTAGTTATATTACCCGTATGAAGGTATATGAAAATGTGTTGAGTTCTTATTTGTAGTAATGATGTTGTCAGTTGTTCTCTGACATGAAAATGTTGTTGAGTTCTCAATTGTAGAGACGGGGTTGTTTTTAATTGTTCTCTGCGAAAATGTGTTAGAGTCTTATTTGTAGGAACGATATTGTTGGTAGTTCTCTGATATGAACAGGTTGAAGTGGTGAGTACATGATGTATGCGAAATGTGATGTTTCTGTTATGGATAATTGGTTGTAGGCCTGATGCCTTGTTGCACGGTTGTTGTTGTTGTTGTTGTTGTGTTATAGTTCATAATAGTTTCCTCTCATAGCATATCATTTGGCCTGGATTGGCGACGGTTGTGTCTTTAATGACAAAATAAAATGATTGTGGAGTGTTGTCTCTCGAATTATTGTGGAGTGTTGTCTCCCGAATTATTTTGGAGTGTTGGCTCCTATCCCGAGTTTTGGAGTGTTGGCTCCTAAATGGGTTTTGGAGTGTTGGCTCCTATCCCGAGTTTTGGGGTGTTGGCCCCCAATGGTACCACATGCATATGCACAGTTGAGTTGCATTGTTGAGTCGCATTATTGAGTTGCGTTGTTGAGTTGTTTTGATGAGTTGCTGAGATATGATGATAATTGTCGTGGTTATGAATAAAGAGTGGTTGTAGTTTATTATTACTAATATTTATGCGAACTGCTGGAATTATAATGCTGTGATAATATTCTGACATGACTTTTATCATGCCTTATGTTATATTGTTGATATCTCACCCTTTACGTTGTATGTTACCTCCATTGGTGGTAATTTGCAGGTAATCCGGAATAAAGTGTAGCTTTTCGTTTAAGATTGTTGGTCGCTCTGATACGTAGCACTCTTGGGGGATGAACGATTGATGTTATTGCTTTTATTTAATTTCCTTGTTGCTGAATTTTATCAAGTAGTTTTCATTAAATTGGTGGCTGCTGTTAAGTGCCAAATGTTGGTTGGATGCACTATACCGATGAATTAGTAGTGCTGATTTTTATGGTTGAAACTCGTTGTTTATGTTGAATTGATGCAAGATAATTACTTGCTGAATTTTAATGGAGTTTTGTTGCAAGTTTCATGGCCTTGCTTTAATTATGCTAATTGTTGGAAATGTTTTATATTCCGCTGCAAATTAATAAGATGCCTTGTAATCAAAATGTTAATCAAGTTATTGTTGTATGTTCATCCAAGCTTCTGTGCTATGTATCATTACTAAATGCATGCTGTCTAATCGAGTTGTGAAATGTATGTTTTCTGTGAGTTGAAATTATAACGCCCAAAATTTGCTGATGTGACGTTCGTCACAACTTCCTTACGATCGTCATGACCGTCACGGTCGTGACAGCCCCTTACGACCGTCATGTTTACAAAATTTGTTGCACTCTGATTCTGTTTTCCTTAATTATTCGTCGGGTTAGATTGGGGTGTTACAATAGTGGTATCAGAGCAGGTCGGTCCGTCCGGCCAAGTTGTCTAATGTTGTTTGTTCCCTTGTATGCGACATGTGTGTGAAAACACTGTCGGTACAAGTTTTATTGTAGAACCATTGTCTGCAGGAGTGAGAATGATTCAAGTGGGGGAGAAGTTTGTGCTTCTCCAGGATGCTGCAAGTGAGGAGTTGTAGCTCAGTCTGTGGTTGAACGCTCTTATAGTTTGGTAAAGATGGTTTATACCCCATCATGATTTTCGACTGTCTATCGGCAAATTGAGGAACTGATCACCCTTAATCTCTTGTTGATAGTAGTTGGGATTGTGTTGGATGGGATAGACGTGTCTTGCAGGCTTAGATGGCGTGAGCAACAAATTGTCTTGAGTTAAGCTAAGTGCTTAATAATTGTTTTGATGAGTCGGTGTAGGATGATGCTGAGATGTTTAGTTTTGATGGAAACTGTGAGTGTTGATGAAAGTGGAGAAGTTGGTGGTTTACCAATTAATTGTGGTTGCGTGGAAACTTCCCTAGCGAGATAGTGATATACAGCTGTAATACCCCAAATTTTGCCCTAAGATTTGTCGTCGCATTTCATTGCATTTTTATTGCATTTAATCAATTACTAACAAATTTGTGTAGTCGTTTGACTTTTTGCAGGTAAATATCATATGGCATGCATTTTTTTTCTAAAAAGTAAAAATGGCATAATTGGAAGAGGACATGTGTAAGGAGTTGTGAGTGTGAGAGGTTGAGAGTTCGAATCTCACCTTTGTCACTTTTTGTTTTTTATTATTTTTACTCTAAATTTTTCTATCTTTCATTAAAAAATAACAAAAATAGTTTTTTATTATTATTTAATTATTATTTTCGTATTTTAATTAAATCATTTTTTAAAATATCATTTTTTTTTCACTTTTTTCTAAATTATTCATAAAAATATCCAAAAAAATCATAAAATAAAAAATATTAGGAAAATTTTTGTTCTTTTTATAATATTTTTGATTTTAGGAATCAATAGGATTATTAGTTTTTATTTTAAGTTTATTTTAATTATTTTAAATTATTTAAATTATATTTTTTCTTAACTAATTATTTAGTTTGGGCTTTAAAATGGGCTTTAGGGACATTATTGACAATTTGGTGTTAACCCTAATTTGTTCCCTATATATACATGTGTTGCCTTGTTGAAAAAGAGGTCAGAAGGTTTTCTTCAGAAAAGAGGAGAGAGAAAGGGAGAAACAAAGGAGATCCCCAGAGAAAAAAGGCGGTCATTCCCACAACTCGTCAGAAGGATTGGAGCTCTCCAGTGTTCCCTTATTCAAACCTTTTTCACATTTATCGAAGCAAACCTCCGCTTCGTAGGTTAAATTACTAAATCTTTTGCCTTTTCATGTTTATGTGCATATTTTGCCATGTTAATGTGTTTAGGTCCGTTAAATTACTAAACCTTTTGCTTTTTCATGTTTATGTGCATATTTTGCCATGTTAATCTCCATGTGTGTTTAGGTCCGTAGATTTTAATATCAAAACCCTTTTTTATCAAAACCTTTTTTAAAATCAAAACCTTTTTTTATTTATTATTAAAACCTTTTTTTTAGTAAGACCTTTTTTAAAAACTGAAAAGCCTTTTTGTTCCGAAGAAAAAAAAACCTTTTTGTTCCCAAAAAACTGAAAAGCCTTTTCCCAAAAAACTGAAAAGCCTTTTTTGTTCTAAAAAAAACTGAAAAGACTTTTCCCCCCAAAACTTTTTTTTTATAATTTAAACTTAATTTTTTTCATAATTTTAACTTAAATATTTTTTATTAAAAAATTAAAACCTTTTTTTTTAATTAAAATATTAAAAAATTAAAACCTTTTCGTAAGGAATTCCTGATGTTTGATGTTTGTCGTGTCATTTTATGTACCCTTTTATTACTTTTCTTTCTTTTGGCATTTCATGTGCATGCTCGAGGTTGAGATGTGCTTGTGGTGGCCACAACCCCACACTATTTTCCTCCCTCACTTCATTCTAAGTGTCATTACATATTTTCATATTCTTCATGTTTTCAGAAATGTTTCTTTGTTTCTTTATACCCTCTGCCTTTATTACTTTTCTTATTTCTGTACCTTAATTATTCCTCCATATAATGATTTGTCATATTTTCACATTTTTTTACAGTTTTATCCTTCCGAAGGATTAGGTCCAGCCTTTTGCCCGCCGAGTCAATAGCCTTACCCCTTTAATGGATCAAACCCTGTTTAGCCTAGGTGCCCCGTCGTGGGCAAAATTGCTTTTATCCTAGTGTTAGGCCAAAAGAGTCGCCGTACTCTGTTTTAAGGTTTTCCGCCGTGGAATCCCTAATTTAACCCTATTTTAATTTTAATTAACATTTTTTTAAACATAGAGATTGGAGTCTCTGAACAAACCTTGTCCACAGTCAAGACGTTTCTAACCTCCCTTTTGAGGGGAACTACAGTTACTCTGATTCCATTCCCGTAAGGATATGTAGGCACAAGATGCGATGTCTTGCCGAGTAAACTTAGAATTAACCCCTAGGTCTTTTTTAATTTTCAATCCTTTGTATATACCCTAAAGCAAAATAATTAATGAAATAAATAAAAAAAATAAACAAAAGGTTCCCGTAGAGTACTACGGAAGTTTAGGGTGCTAATACCTTCCCTAATCTAAACCAACCCCCGAACCTTAGATCTCTCCCCTTTAGGTTTTTCCTTTCTTTAACCTTTCCTTCGGATAAATCAAAGACCGGTTGTAAATGAATTAAGATTCAAGTTAATCAATAGCTTGACATCCAAATTTCACCGCAACAGAAAATGGCGACTTCACTAGGGAGTCCTAACTATTGAGGGTTATCCCTATTTTGTTTATTTTTCTTTATATATTTGTTTTATTATATATTTTGCTCACTTGTATGTATATATTGGGGTACCTTACTTGGAGTTACTGTGTTGTGAGATAAGTCCTACACCCGGACTTGAGCGACCTTATGATAGGATGGCTGATATATTCGACGAGGCTTATAGGGAGTGAGTCCCGACTAAGCTAAATCGAGAATCACCGCTCAGTTGAGACACTTTCGAAAATGGTTCGGTTGATCGAGTGTAGTCGTGAAAACTTCTACCGTTATCGATTGGAGTCTGTGATACTGGGAACCGTAGTACCTTTACACCATCTTGACCTTATATAGGACGTAGTGCGGGAACTATATGGGAGTAGTCCTACAATGGTTGCTACGCGATACTACGCTCGAACGAGGTTCTCTTGAGAATATTATCGACCCTTGAGTCAGTCGAGAAGTTGATAATATCCGAAAGATGGGCTGATGACTTTGGGCACTTTTTTAGAACCCTTGTTCTGCAGGTACAAGTAACCTATAGTACACACCACTTTGGTAAGGGTAGACCTTGACTCCATTCATTGTTCCTCTAACTTAGGACCTTTTGTTTGCTTATGTGTATTTGTGCTTCGCATCCATAAAGCATCATATCATTTCTAGTTTCAAGGAATTCAGCAGTCCTTTGCAAATTCGAAAAGCCTTACATTTTAAAGTCTAAAATTTTTTCCAACTTTCTTAAAAAGCAATATTCGCAATCGACCGTTGAAATTCTTGAAACCATTGC
Source organism: Lathyrus sativus (assembly GCA_963859935.3). Classification (NCBI taxonomy): domain Eukaryota; kingdom Viridiplantae; phylum Streptophyta; class Magnoliopsida; order Fabales; family Fabaceae; genus Lathyrus; species Lathyrus sativus. The sequence goes on along the minus strand of OZ012735.1, from coordinate 706,353,910 downwards.
ATGGCATCAGCATCACATTGTTGCATTGCATTTATCCCCCAGTTTCTCCTTCTTGATCCTATCGTCTTCTAGTGTACCTTTGAGTCGTCAAGCTGATTCCACGACACAGATATCAGACCAGAAATGGAACAGGAGTCACTTTGATCCTATTCCCATGACTTACACAGAGTTGTATCCTGACTTAGTTCGACAAGGGCTGATCACTACAAAGGCTTTACCACCTCCTCTTAATCCTCCAGCTGGATTTAGGGTTGATCTAAAGTGTGCTTTTCATGAGGGTGCCTTAGGCCACGACTTGGAGCATTGTTTTGCATTGAAAGCTAGGGTGCGTGAACTGATTAGAGCCGGAATACTTGATTTTACGGATAGTCGTCCGAGCGTCCAGACAGATCCCTTGCCAACACATCAGAATTGAAGCTTTGTCATTGGGCCTTTTTTGTTTCTCGTTGTTTGCACTTTCCTTATTTTGTTTAAGTTGTTTGCTTTCAATTATGTTTGTACTTTCATAAGCATTGCGACTTTTGATTCAATTCATTTCCGTCCATTTATTTGCATCTTTATGCTTTATTTTTCAAATGTTTACTTCTTGTCCAAAATTGTGATATGCTAAGATCTGAGGGAGGATGACGAAAATGTTATACCCATAACTGCTGTCAGTATGCTTTCAATTAAACCTTGTTGACGATGTAAGGCATTGTTTCAATTCCCAAACACTGGAGAAATAAGGAAGTTAATTGTGATCGAATTAGTTACGGAAACAGAGCGTCAATAGTGCGGTAGTCCGCTGTGTCACTCAGTTGGGACCTCTTCTCGGGACAATGTTCCTCCTCTCGAGGGCTTCATAGCGTGCAGCGTGAGTAGTGCCTCAGAAGTAGTCCTGGTCAAAGCGGATTGGTATGGTACGAGAGGTAGTGGCCTTCCTCTTGTGAGGGTTGATCATTCTTGGACCCATTATGCATACACAAAAATACACAAACATAACAAAAAGCACACAACAAGTTATAGGGAACTAACAACACAACACAGTAAGGAAAGAAAAAATCAGCAGCATTCGCCTTGGTTCGCCAGGCGAATCCTAGCGAATGCTCGCTGCCATTCGCCAGGCGAATGCCAGCGAAGGTGCGAAAATGCAGACAAACAACACTTTTGCAATTGTGTTAGATGCAAACCAAAGGTGTTCTATTCCCCATTCTCATTAACAGAAGCAATTCGAACATTCATGCATTAACTTTCACAGAAAAATAGAGAGGGGTTTCTTAACCTAACACAATTTCAGAAGCACATTCAAGGATCCCACAACATAATTGTACTAACATAAAAGCACAAAAGTAGAAGAACACAACAATAATAATGCACAAACTGAAAGAAGAATAAACAAGAGAACATACCTTAGGATTGAAATTGAGGAATTCGCAACAAGAAAAACAAGAGAGAAAATTGGGAGGGAATGTGAGAGTGAGGCAATGAAACGAGGCAAAGGGAGGTTAGGGTTTTCAGAATTGAAAATGTAACGGTGAATGGGCCCAGTTGGCCCATCCCAAAGGCCTCTTTTTTTTTTAACTGATGTCGCACACTCGCCAGGCGAAAGCCAGCGAAGCTTCGCTGAGGCTCGCCAGGCGAATGCTCGCTGCCATTCGCCAGGCGAATGTTAGCGAACATGACAGTATATTTAGGATCTGCTGCATTGCTCCACTTTACAAATCCACATCCAAACTTTCTCAAAAATGCATAAAATGAACAAAAACATGTAAATACTTACAATGTTGAGGTGCCTCTCAACAAGCGCTTGTTTAACGTCGGATAAGCTCGACGATCCATGATGCTCAAACTGGAACATCAAGAAGAAAATCACAACTTTCTCGGTCCACATGACCGCCGAGATAAATCTTTAACCGCTGACTATTGACCGTCCAGCTGTCTTTTCTCTCCAAATCCTCAATGACCACTTCCCCAAAAGTTTTCACCTCCTTGACGCGGAATGGTCCGGACCACTTTGATTTTAATTTGTCGGGGAATAATCTCAACCTGGAATTGAATAATAGCACAAGCTTCCCGGGCGCAAATTCCTTCTTTCGGAGCTTTTTGTCATGGTACTCCTTTACTTTCTCCTTGTACAACCAACTTGAGTGGTATGCGACATTGCACATCTCTTCCAACTCAAGAAGTTGCACCTTCCTCTTATCACCGGCCAACTCTTGATCAAAAATTAAAAATTTTAAGGCCCGTAAGGCCTTGTGCTCCATTTGAACCGGTAAACGGCAAGTTTTACCAAAAACCAATTGGAATGGAGTTAGCCCAATTGGAGCTTTATAGGCCGTGCAATACGCCCATAGAGCTTCATCCAACTTTTGCGACCAATCCTTCCTTGAGTTCGACACGGTTTTTTCCAAAATTCTTTTAATCTCTCTATTCGAGACCTCAACTTGACCATTTGCCTGCGGGTGATACGGAGTCGTCACTTTACGCGTTACACCGTAATGTTGCAGAACTTTTTCTAACGGTGCATTGCAAAAATGTGACCCTTCGTCACTTATCAACACCCGAGGGGTTCCAAAACGGGAAAAATATTTCTTTTTAAAAAGATTATGACCGTTTTAGAATCCGCTCTTGGTGAGGCAATCGCCTCAACCCACTTAGACTCATAGTCAATTGCCACCAACAAATATTCGTTTCCGAAAGAGGGTGGGAATGGTCCGACAAAGTCGATACCCCAACAATCAAACAATTCTACCTCTTGGATATTTTGAAGAGGCATTTCGTCTCTCTTTCCTATCCCACCACTCCTTTAACAACTGTCACAGTTTTGCGCATGGGCATTTGCGTCTTTAAAAATAGAAGGCCAATAAAATCCCGATTGAAGGACTTTATTTGCCATTCTAGCCCCATTAAAATGACCGCCATAAGGCGATTGGTGACAGTGGCATAGAATACTTTGGACCTCATCACCCGTAACACACCTTCTTAATAAATGATCACCTCCCATCTTAAATAGATAAGGGTCATCCCACACATAGTACTTGGCATCCGAGAGAAATTTCCTCTTTTGATTAGGAGTTAGGTCGAGCGGCACAAAACCACTCGCCTTGTGGTTTGCAAAATCCGCAAACCACGGCCTCACTTGAACTTTGAAGAGTTTTTCATCAGGAAACTCTTCTCGGATTTCCTTTTCTAAGGTAGTCACCTCATCATTGACAAGGCGAGACAAATGATCTGCCACCATATTTTACGACCCTTTTTTGTCTTTAATTTCTACATCAAATTCTTGCAACAAAAGGATCCACCGGATAAGCCTTTGCTTTGAATTCGGTTTGGTTAGCAGATATTTTATCGCCGCGTGGTCGGTGTAAACAATAACTTTTGAGCCAATGAGATGTGACCGAAATTTCTCAAGAGCATACACTATTGCAAGCAATTCTTTTTCTGTAGTGGCATAATTTACTTGGGCCTCATTAAGAACTTTGCTCGCATAATGTATGGTATTAATTTTTTTTTCTTTTCGTTGGCCTAGCATCGCTCCAATAGCATAGTCGCTAGCATCACACATTAGCTCAAAATTTAAATTCTAATTCGAAGCAACTATGATTGGAGCGGTGACCAATTTCTCTTTCAAAATCTCAAAAGCTTTTAAACATTCATCGGTTAGGAGAAATACCTGGTCTTTGGCAAGCAAATTACTCAGAGGTCTAGCCACCTTTGAGAAGTCTTTGATGAATCTCCGGTAGAAACCGGCATGCCCAAGAAAGCTCTGTATTCCCTTTAAGTTAGCCGGAGGAGGCAACTTCTCTATCACATCTACTTTAGCACGATCCACTTCGAGTCCTTTTGACGAGACTTTGTGGTCGAGAACAATCCCCTCTGTTACCATAAAGTGGCACTTCTCCCAATTTAGCACCAAATTAGTTCTCACACATCTTTCAAGCACAATTTTCAAATTCTCCAAACATAAACCAAAGGATCCCCCAAACACTGAAAAGTCATCCATAAAAACCTCAATTGTCTTCTTTATAAGATCGACAAAAATGGCTTGCATGCATCTTTGGAAAGTTGTCGGCGCATTACGCAACCCAAAGGGCATTTTGCGGTAAGCAAAGATTCCAAAAGGACACGTGAAATCTGTCTTCTTGTGATCGGCCGGGTCAACCGCAATTTGGTTGTACCCGGAATAGCCATCTAGAAAACAATAGAATTCTTGTCCCGAGAGTCTCTCTAGCATTTGGTCCATGAACGGAAGTGGGAAGTGGTCTTTCCGAGTTGCGGTATTTAACCTCCTATAGTCTATGCACATCCTCCACCCCGTTGATACCTTTGTAGGGATCAACTCATCTTGCTCATTGTGAATAACGGTAATGCCCCCCTTATTAGGAACCACATGCACCGAACTCACCCAAGGGCTATCCGAGATAGGGTAGATCATTCCCGCATCCAAAAGCTTTACAATTTCTTTCCTAATAATCTCTTTCATTGTAGGATTTAAGCGGCGTTGTGGTTGAGCCACCGGCTTGAAATCCTCCTCCATTAAAATTTTGTGCATACAATAAGAAGGACCAATTCCTTTTAGATCAGAAAGAGTCCACCTCATCGCTTCTTTATTCTTTTTTAACACATCAATTAAAAGGGATTATTCATTGTTTGTCAAAAGGTTGCTAATGATAACCGGCTTTTCTTTGGTTTCATCTAGAAATGCATACTTCAAATTGTTTGGTAACTCCTTCAATTCAATTATTGGCTTTTCATCAGTGACTTCCTTTTTCAAGACTTCTTCCTCTACTTCCCAAGGTTGCAACTCATTAAGACTATCGAGTTCTCTTAAACATTCATCAAGATCTTCTTCTTCTTCAAGAGTGAAAACTTCGAAGGAGTCATTAAGGGCTAGCTCCATGGGAGTTATGTCATGAACATGTTTTGCAACTTCAAATGTGGCTTCTTCACTTACATCAATCCGGAAACTATCACGCTTGTCATTTGAGTGCTTCATTGCTTCAAAAAGGTCAAAAGTGACCTCTTCGTTTTGTACTCTCACCTTCATCAAACCGTCGTCTACATCAATCATCATCCGAGCGGTTTTCATGAAAGGTCTTCCGAGAATTAGAGGCGCATCATCGTCCTCCTCCATATCAATAACAATAAAATCCACCGGGAAGAAAAACTTGTCCACTTTTACCAACACGTCTTGAGCTACTCCATGAGGATGAGTAGTGGACTTATCGGCTAATTGTAACATCATTCAGATGGCTTTAATCTTAATGTTGCCAAGCTTTTTCACAATAGACAAAGGGATAAGACTGATGCTTGACCCCAAATCGATTAACCCCTTTCCAACATAAACGTCACCAATGGTAACCGGCAATGTAACTCTCCCCGGATCAACTTCTTTTCTCGGTAGAGTACGTTGGATGATAGCGCTACAACTCGCATCAAGCACTATTGTTTCCGGTTCCGTATACCTCCGCTTCTTTGTAAGTATGTCCTTCATGAATTTGGCATACTTTGGCATTTGTTCCAAAGCTTCGGCAAACGGAATATTGATTTGCATTTGTTTAAAAATATCCATGAACTGGGCGTAATGCCGTTCATTTTCTCTCCTAGATGGAGCATGTGGATAAGGTAAATTTTGAACCGGAGTAGTGCTCACTACCTCCTTCCCTCTAGATGCTCTAGGGTTTCTTTCTCTTTTCTTCTTCACTTCATCCACCTTCACTTTTTCACTTTCATTATTTTCAACTACACCATTTGTTTTGTTTTCACTTTCAACCACTTTTTCTTTTTCAACTTCACCATTTTTTTCATTATTTTCTACTTCCTCCTCACTCCATTCACCAACTTCACCATCAAGTTTGTCATCAATTTTTTTCTCTACCTCTCTTTTTTCACTCTCGTCAACCAACTCTTTCCCACTTCTCGTCCTAATCGCCTTACAACGTTCCTTCGGATTTGTTTGCGTGTTTGCCGAGAAAGATGGTCCGGCTTGTTGTTCCGCTAATTGCTTAGTGAGTTGACCAACTTGAGTCTCAAGATTTTTTATCGCCGCATTATTGCTTTTTTGATTCGCCATAGACATTTGCATGAATTGCGTCAATGTATCTTCTAGCTTAGAAGTTGCAACCGGCGGTTGTTGAGGTATATACGGATTTTGACGGCTAGAGTTACCACCCCTAAGACTTTGGTTATTGTGGTACTTACCTCTAGGTTGGTACCCTTGGTTTCCTTGATAGTTTTGTTGTTGTTGTTGTTGATGAGGATGTTGATATGGTTGTTGTTGTTGTGGATGTTGCCTCTGTTGGTAATCTCTTTGATTAGCCATGTAATTAACTTCTTCAAATCCGGGAGGCAGACAGAATCCGGTGTCATGTTCGCCCTTACAAAGCTCGTAACAAGCGATCTGTTTAACTTTTGATGGTTCTTTCAACTCTTTGATTTGTTGAGTTAATAGTTCCACTTGTTGTGAGATAAGCTTGTTTTGGGGGAGAATTGTATCATTCGTCCCTAACTCGAGCACATCCAGCTTTCTTTGAGTTACCCCTCGATTATGGTTCCTGTGGTGATCATTAAGCGCCATCTTATCAATAATTGCAATTGCATCATCGGCACTTTTTGACATCAAAGATCCTCCCGCCGTAGCATCCAATAAGGTCTTGTGAACCGAAAGGAGTCCATTGCGGAAAATATGAACTTGAGTGAGCTCATCGAAACCGTGTCTTTTGCACTTTCTTAACATAGATTTGTAACGCTCCCAAGCTTCATTGAGTGATTCACTAGCTCCTTGAGAAAATACCGCAATCGCAGTTTTAGCCTACATGAACCGGTTATATGGAAAGAACAGTTCAAGAAACTTCTCTTCTAAAAGATTCCAATCTGTCATGATTATTGTCGATTGATCAAGATACCACTCCTTCGCTTTCCTAATTAAGGAATGAGGGAATAATCTCTTAAATAATGACTCTTCGTCAGCTTCGGTAGCTCCCGTTGCGCCCGCAATCTCATAGAATTTTGTAAGATGAGTGAAAGGATCCTTATGGTCTAATCCTGTGAAAGGATTTTGATAGGCTAGAGCTAGGATTCCCGTTTTCATCTCAGCTTGCCTTCCATTCTGAAGATTCCGTGCAAACTGAGCTGTATGTCTTGGACTGTTCGTGCATGGAGTAGAAACTGGTGGTGGAGGTGGTGGTTCTGCCATAATTGGTGTAAAATATGGTGGTGGTGGTGTGGTAGAAGAACTTTGTCCTTGTTCTTGTCTTTGTTTAGCAAGTTGCCTCCTCCGTCTTGTTTTGCTGTTCAATCTTCTCGCGGTCCTTTCTATTTCTGGATCAAAAAGGAGTTGGTCCTCGGGAATCTATCCTCGCATAAACAGAAGCATAAGCTGCACACTAAACCACACAAATTAACAAGCACAAGTCAAAGATTCAAAACTAAAAATTCAACAACTATTGCGATGCTTGCAATATCAATTTATACTCCCCGGCAACGACGCCATTTTGTTAGGACAATGATAAAGTGTCGGGTTTTTGTTATCGTCTCCACAGGGAATATAAGATTTTGCCGCCGTACGACAGTTGTTAAATTCGTAGTTTTATAGTTACAAAGGGTTTGGTTTTAAAAACGGTATCTTGCATAAAAAGTTATAATTAACGGTAAAAATTAGGGTTTGACGATTTAAAGAAAGATTGCCAAAGTTAGGTTTCAATAATCACTTTGCATGCATATGCTTAATCAACAAGATTTATAAACTCCATCTAGATAATAAACTCATTCACAACATCCTCTCAATGTGATTATCTCTAACTCACATTGTGGGTTTTACCGTTTTGATCCATTGTTGATCTCTCACACAATCTATCAAACTGATAACATTAAAGTTTAACATTTTAAGTGAACATCTTCATTCTTAACTATCTCTAGCTTAAAAATAAAGATGGATGAAAACTTAGGTTAAGAGTTGGAAAATATCTCTCAATCATAAACCAACACAAAGAGTTTTCAATAAAGCAAAGTTTTCATCATTCATTCATCATCCAAGAGTTTACAATACAAATGAAGATCAATACATTTACATACAAAGGTTGATGATCACCTACATCTAACCTTGACAACAAGAAGAACTTAGCCACTCATTCTCATGGTAGCTTGAACAAGAAGGAAATGGAGAAGATGAAGAACATCCACTTCGAAGAATGGATGAAGGATGTGATTCCATTTCTCCTTGATTGCACACAAAATAGCAAAACGAAGAAGAACTAATGTTTTTAGGGTTCTAGAGCTCTATTCTTATGTTACAAGATTGATCCCTTTCCAAGTACATGGTATGGACTATATAAAGCAACCAATAAAGTAAAAAGGAAGTGTTGTCTGCGCACATTCGCCAAGCGAACCATGACCTTCTCCAGGCGAACCAAAAATAATTTGGAACTTCAAAGTGCCTCTGGCTAGCAAACCGCCCTCTGAGGTATCGTGCATTCGCCATGAGAACAATTCACTCGCCAGGCGAACTTTGGGTGGTTTTGCTACTGGAATTTTCATGAGGAAAACTACCACTTCTTCGCCAGCACCTTCACCAGGCGAACGGTAGCGAAGCTTCGCTGGAACCTTCGCCTGACGAACTTCCTATCTTTTAAGTCTAAGAGTTAATTCTGAATTACTCGCTCTAGCTCGCCAGCACTTTCCTGGCGAACATTCGCTGAGCTTCGCCAGGCGAATGCTTTGGTTTGCAACTTCTCCAGACTGCTTTGTCTTGTCTCCCAGTGTGCTCTTATTAGTGTCAATCCTGCACACTAACAGCAACATTACAAACACCATTCACTTGGATTACAACAAAATGAAACTAAACAAATTCGACTACTAAATCAAATACTATTAGATGAAAACGATTAAAAATACTACTAAAAAAAAATCAAATATCTACTATAATTGGGATCTAACAATGGGCGTGCGTGCATGTGAGCGTGTGTGTGCGCGAGTGCGTGCGTGTCTGTGTGTGTGTGCGTGCGTGCGCGCGTGTTTATATGTTTGCGCGTGCGTGTCTGTGTGTGTGCGTGTGTGCGCGTGTCCGTGCGTGCGTGTGTGCGTGTGTGTGTGTGTGTATGCGTGTGTGTGTGTGTCAGTGTCTGCGCGTGTGCGCATACGTGTTTGTGTGTGTACGTGTGTGTGTATGTATGCGTGTCTGTGTATGCGGGCGTGCGTGCATGTGTGTCTGTGTGTGCGCGCGCGCGTGCGTGCGTGTCTGTGAGTGTGCGTACCCACGCATGTGTCTGTGTGTCTGTGCGCTAGCGCGCGTGCGTGTCTGTGTATGTGTGTGCGTGTCTGTGTGTGCACATGCGTGCGTGTGCGCGTGCGTGTCTGTTTGTGTGTGTGTGTGTGTGTGTGTGTGTGTGTGTGTGAGAGAGTGTGTCTATGTGTTTGTGTGCGCGTCTGCACGTACGCGTCTGTGCGTGCGTGAGTGTACGTGCGTGCGTGTGTGCTTGGTTGCGTGCCTGCGTGTTTGTGTGTGTAGGCGTGCGTATGTGTGTGTATGTGTGTCTCTTTGTGTGTGTGTGTGTGTGTGTGTGTGTGTGTGTGTGTGTGTGTGTCTCTTTGTGTGTGTGTGTGTGTCTGTGTGTCTCTTTGTGCGTGCGTGTCTGTGTGTGTGTGTGTGTTTGTTTGTTTGTGTATGTGTGTGTGTATGCGTGTGTGCGCGTGCGTGTATCTGTGTGTGTCTGAGTGTGTACGTGTGTGCGCGCGTGTGTATGTGTGTGCGTGCGTGCGTGTATGTGTGTGTATGTGTGTGCGTGGGTGGGTGTGCATGCGTGGGTGTGTTGTGTGTGCGTGTTTGTGCGCGCGCGGGCGTGCGTGCTGCGTGTCTGTGTCTGTGTGCATGAGTGTGCGCATGCGTGTCTATGTGCGTGTGCGCGCGTGTGTGTTTATGTATGTGTATCTGCATGTGTGCATGCGTGTGTGTGTATGTGACTGTGCATGCACGCGCGTGCTTGCCTGCGTGTTTGTGCGCGAGGGCGTTCCAGCTTGCGTGTGTGTGTGCACGCGTGTGTGTCTCTTTGTGTGTGTGCCTGCATGTGAGCGTACTCACGCGCGTGTGTACGTATATGTTTGCGTGTACACGTGCTTGCTTGTGTCTCTACGTGTATGTGTCTGTGTCTGTGTGTGTGTGTGCGTGTGTGCGTGCGTGTCTGTGTGTGCGCGTGCGTATCTGTGTGTGTACGTGTTTGTGCGCGTGCGTGCCTGTGTGTATGTGCGTGCGTGTGTGTGTGTGTATGTGTGCGTGTCTGTATGTGTGTATGCGTGTGTGTGTCTGTGTTTGTGCGTGCGTGTGTACCTGTATGCGTACGTGTGTGTTTGTGTGTGTGTGTGTGTGCGTGTCTATGTGTGTGTGTGTGTGTTTGTACGCGCGCGCGTATGTATGTGAACACGTGCGTACGTGCGTGCGTGTCTGTGTGTGTCTAAGTGTGTGTGTGACTCTGTGTGCGCACGCGTGTGCGTGCATTCGTGCGTGTGCATAGGCGCGCGTGTGCTTGTGTACATGTGCGTGTGTGTGTGAGGACGTGTGTCTGCGCGCGCTGGCGTTCGTGTGTGTGTGTGCCCGTGTACGCGTGCGAGCCTCTTTGTGTGCGCGTGCACGTCCCTGCGCATGTCTCTGCGTGTCTGTGTCTGTGTGCATACGTGTGCGCGTGCGTGTCTGTGTGTGTGGGTGTGTGCGCGTGCGTGTGTGTGTGGGCGTGCGTGCGTGGATGTGAGTGTGTGTGCGTGTGTGTCCGAGTGCGTGTGTGCGTGCGTGTCTATGTGTGTGTGCACGCGTGCGTGTCTGTGTGTGTGTGCACGCACGTGTTCATGCGTGTGTGCGTGTGTGTGTGTATGTGTATGCGTCTGTGTGTGCGTCAGCGCGTCCGTGCGTGCGTGCATCTCTGCGTGTCTGTGTATGTGTGTGCGTGTCTGTGCGTGCGTGCATGTCTGTGTGTGTATGCATATGTGTGTCTGTGTGTGTCTGTATGTGTGTGTGTGTGCGTGTCTGTTTGTGTGTGTGTGTGTGTGTGTGTGTGTGTGTATGTGTGTGTGTATGTGTGTGTGAGTGTCTGTGTGTCTGTGCGCGCGTGCGTGCATGTGTCTCTGCGTGTCTGTGTCTGTGTGTGTGCGTGTGCGCGTGCGTGTCTGTGTGTATGCGTGTGTCTGTGAGTGTGTGTGCGCGTGCATGTCTGTGCGTGTGTGCGTGTGCGTGCGTGAGTATACGTGTGTGTCTGTGTGTGTACGTGTGCGCGTTCGTGTCTGTGTGTGTGTGTGTGTGTGTCTGTGTGTGTGGGTCTCTGGGTGCGTGCGTGTCTGTGTGTGCGTGTCTGTGTGTGTGTGTGTGTGTGTATGTGTGTGTATGCGTTTGTGTATGTGCGTGTGCGTGTGCGCGTGCATGCGTGTGTGCGTGTGTGTATGTGCGTATGTTTGTGCGTGTGTCTGTGTGTATGTGTGTCTCTGTGTGTGTGAGAGAGTGTGCGCGTACGTGGGTGCATGTGTGGGAGCGTGGGTGCGTGTGCGTGTGTCTGTGTGTGTGTGTGTACGGATGTATGTGTGCGCATGTGTGTCTATGTGTGTATGTGTCTGTGTGCGCGTGTGTGTGTCTGCGTATGTGTGTGTGTGCGTGTGTGTGCGCGTGTGTGCATGTGTGTGAGTGCATGGATGCGTGTATGTGCGTGCGTGCGTAGGTGCGTGTCTGTGTGTGTGCGTGTGTGCGTGTGTGCATGCGTGTGCATGGGCGTGCGTGCGTGCGCGCTTGCACGCGTCCCCGCGTACGAGTTCCTGCACATGTCTGTGTGAGTGTGTGCATGCGCGTGTGTGTGCGCGGATGCGTTAGTGTGTCTCTGTGTGTCTGTGTCTGTGTGTGTATGTGTGCATGTGCGTGTCTATGTGTGTGCGTGTGTGCATGGGTGTGCGTTCGTGCGTACGTGCGTACATGCATGAGTGTGTGCTTGCGTGCGTGTGTGTGTGTATGTGTGTGTGTGTGTGTGTGTATGCGTGAGCGCGCACGGGCTTGCGTGCTGCGTGTCTGTGTCTGTGTGTATGGGTGTGCGTGTGCATGTCTATGTGCATGCGCGTGTATGTCTGTATGTGTGTCTGTGTATCTGCATGCGTGTGTGTGCACGTGTGCTAGAACGTGTTTGTGTGCGCGCGCGTGCGTGCTTGCGAGTTCGTTTGCGCGCGCGTATGTCTCTTTGCGTGTATGTCTGTGTCTGCGTGTGTGTGTGTGTGTGCCTGTGCGCGTGTGTGCATGCATGTATGTGCGTGGGTGCGTGTTTGTGTGTGTGTGCATGCGTGCGTGCCTGCATGTGTGTGCGTGTGTGCGCGTGTGTCTCTGCGTGTCTGTGTCTGTGTCTGTGTGTGCATACGTGCGTGTCTGTGTGTGTGCATGTGTGTGTGCGCGTGTGCGTGTCTGTGCGTGTGTGTGTGTGTGTGTGCGTGTTTGTGCGCGTGCGTACGTGTGTGTACGTGCGTGTGTGTGTGTGTATGTGTGTGTGAGTGGGCATGCGCGCGCGCGTGTTTGTGTATGTGTCTATGCACGCGCGTGTACCTGTGTGCGTACGTGCGTGTCTATGTGAGTGCGTGTGCGTGTCGGTACGTGCGCGCACGTGTGTATGTCTACGCGTGTGTGTGTGTGTATGCGATGGAGCACGCGTGCATGCATGTGTGCATGCAGACGTGTGTGTTCGCAAGTGTGCGTGCGCGTGTGTGTGCCCGCGTGCGCGAGCGTGCCTGCTTGAGTGCGCGCGCACGTGCGTGTGTGTATCTTTGCGTGTCTGTGTCTGTGTATGTGCGTGTGCGCGTGCGTGTTTGTGTATGTGCGTGTGTGCGCGTGCGTGTGTCGGCGTACGTGTATGCGTGTGTCTGTGTGTATATGTGTGTGTGTGCAGGCGTGCGAGCTTGTGTGCGTGCGTGTTTGTGTATGCGTGCGTGTGCGCGTGTCTGTATGTGTGCGTGTGCGTGTCTGTGTGTGTGCGTGCGTGCGTGTCTGTGTGTGTGTATCCATGCGTGCGTGCGTGCGTGTGTGTGTGTGTGTGTGCGCGTGTGTGTTCGCGCGTGCGTGCGTGGGTGGGTGTGTGCGTGCGTGTGTCTCTGCGTGTTTGTGTATGTGCATGCGTGTTTGTGTGTGTTTGTATGTGTGTGCGTGTGCGTGTCTATGTGTGCACGTCTGTGTGTGTGTGTGTGTTCATGCGTGCGTGCATGTGTTTGTATGTATGTGCGCGTACGTGTCTGTGTGTGTGCGTGAGTGTGTGCGTGTGCGTGCGTGTGTGTTGCATGTGCGTGTGTGTGTGTGTGTGTCTGTGCGCCAGTGCGCGTGCGTGTCTGTGTGTGTCTGTGTATCTGTGTGTGTCTGTGCTTGCGTGTGTGTGTGTGTGTGTGCACGTGCGTGTCTGTGTGTGTATGTTTGTGTCTGTGTGTGCGTGCACGCGTGTTTGTTTTTGTGTGTGTGTGTGCACGTGCGTGTCTGTGTGTGTCTGTGTGTGTGTGCACGCGTGTTTGTTTTTGTGTGTGTGTGTGCGTGTGAGCATGCTCTCGTGCGTGTCTGTGTGTGTGCGTGTGTGTGTGTATGTGTGTGTATGTGTGTGTGTGTGAGTGTCTGTATGTGTGTGCGCGCGCACGTGCGTGCGTGTGTCTCTGCGTGTCTGTGCCTGTGTGTGCGCATGCATGTGTGTGTGTGTGTGCGTATGCGTGTATGTGCTTGTCCGAGCGCGTGTGTGTTCCTGAGTGTACGTGCACGCGTGTGTGCGAGCGTGCGTGTCTGTGTGTGTAAGCGTGCACGTGCGTGTCTTTGTGTGTGTATGTGTGTGTGTCTGTGTGTGTGTGTGTGTGTCTCTGTGTGCGTCCTTGTCTGTTTGTATGCCTCTGTGTGCGTGCGTGTTTGTGTGTGCGTGTCTGTGTGTGCATGTGTGTGTTCGCGTGCGTGTCTGTGTGTATGTGTGTGTGTCTGTGTGTGTGTGTGTGTGTGTGTGTATTTGCGTGTGTGCGTGCATGCGTGTGTGTGTGTGTCTGTTTGTCTCTTTGCGTGTGTGTGTGCGTGCCTGGGTGCCTGTGTGCACGCGCATGTGTCTCTGTGTTTGTGTGTGTGCGTGGGTGCGTGCGTGTGTGCACATGTGCATGCGTGTGTCTCTGCGTGTCTGTGTGTGTGGGCGTGTGCGCGTGCGTATCTGTGTGTGTGCGTGTGTATGTGCACGTGCATGTCTGTGCGTGTCTGGGTGTGTGTGTGTGTGTGTACGCGTGCATACGTGTAAGTGTGTGCGTGTGTTGTTGTGTGTCTGTGCACGCGTGTGTGTGTGTGTGTGTGCATGCGTGTGTGTGTGTGTGCACGTGCGTGTGTATGTTTGTGTGTGTATGTGCATGTGTGTGTGTGCGCGCACGTGCGTGTGTGTGTGTTTACGTGT
>OZ012735.1:706312026-706329526 GCA_963859935.3 Lathyrus sativus | reverse complement strand
TGCATGTGAGCTGCGTGTGTGTGTGCGTGTGTGTGTTTGTACATGCATGTTTGTTTGTGTGTGTGTGTGTAAGTGTGTGTGCGCGCGTTTGTGTGTATGTATGTAAGTGCGTGCGCGCGCGTTTGTGTGTGTATTTGTAAGTGCGTGTGTGTCTGTGTGTGAGTGCATGTGTGTCTGTGCGCGTGCGTGTGTCTCTGCGTATCTGTATCTGTGTGCAGGCGTGTGCGCGTGTGTGTCGGTGTGTGTGTGCATGCGCGCGGGCGTATGTGTCTGCGTGTGTGGGTGTGTGTATGTGCGTGCGTGTCTATGTGTGTGTGTGTGTGTATGTGCGTGCGCGCGTGCGTGTGCCCGCGCGTGTCGGTGTGTGTGTGTGTGTGTGTGTGTGTGTATGTGCGGGCGTGTGTGCGTGCGTGCGTGTGTGGGGCGGGGGGGGGGGGGGGGGTTGTGAGAGCGCATGCGCGTTCCTGTGTGTGTGACTGTGCACGCGCATGTCTCTTTGTGTGTGGGTGTGTGTTCGTGTGTGCGTGGGTGCGTGCAAGCGACAGCGCGTGCGTGTGTGTGTCTCTGTGTCTGTATGAGCGTGTGCGCGTGTGCGTGCGTGCGCGTGTGCCTGCGTGCGTGTGTGCGTGTCCGTGTGTGTACGCGTGCGCGTGCGTGTCTGTGTGTGTATGTGTGTGTGTCTGTGTGTCTCTGTGTGCGTATGTATATGTGTGTGTGTGTGTTTGTGTGTGTGTGTGTGTATATGTGTGTGTATGTGTATGTGTTTGCGTGTGTGTGTCTGTGTGTATGTTTGTATGTGCGTGTGTGCATGCGTGCGTGTGTGTGTGTGTGTGTGTGTGTATGTGTGTCTTTGTGAGTGTGTGCGTGCGTGGGTGCGTGTGTGCGCACGCGGGTTTCTCTGTTAGTGTGTGTGTGTGTGTGTATGTGTGTGTGTGTGCCCGCGTGCATGCGTGTGTCTCTGCGTGTCTGTGTATGTCTGTATGCGTTTGCGCGTCCGCGTGCGTGTCGGTGTGTGTGTGTCTGTGTGTGCGTGTGCGTGTCTATGTGTGTGCGTGTGTGGGCGCGTGCGTGCGGGTGAGTGTGTGTGTGTGTGTGTGTGCGTGTGTGCGTGCGTGGGTGCGTGTCTGTGTGTGTGCGTGCGTGTGCGTGTGTGTGTTTGTGTGTTTGTACACGCGCGCGCGTGCCTATGTGTCTGCGTGTGTGTGTATGTGTGTATGTGCGTGCGTGTCTGTGTGTGTTTACGTGAGAGCGAGCATGCGCGAGTGCCCGCGTGCGTGTGCACACGAGTGTCTGCGTGCGTGTGCGAGTGCCTGTGTCTCTGCGTGTGTGTCTGTGCGTGTCTGTGTGTGCGTGCATGCGTGTCTGTGTGTGTACGCGTGCGCGTGCGTGTCTGTGTGTGTGTATGTGTGTATATTTGTGTGCGTGTCTCTGTGTGCGTGCGTGTCTCTGTGTGCGTGTCGGTGTGTTTCTCTGTGTGTGTGTGTGTGTGTGTGCGTGCGTGCCTGTGTGTATGTGTGTGTGTGTGTGCGTGCGTGTGTGTTTGTGTGTGTATGTGTGTATGTGTGTCTGCGTGTGTGTGTGTGTGTGCGCGCGTGGGTGCATGTGTGTGTGTGTGTGTGCATGCATGTGTGCGCGCGTGCGTGCGTGTGTCTATGCGTGTCTGTGTCTGTCTGTGTGCGTGTGCACGTGCGTGTCTATTTATGCGCGCGCGTGTATGCGCGTGCGTGTCTGTGTGTGTGCGCGTGCGAGCGCGTGCGTGCGTGCGTGTGTGTGCGTGCGTGCGTGCGTGGGTGCATGTCAGTGGGTGTCTGTACGCGTGCGCGCGCGTGTGTGTGTTTTGGTGGGTGGGGGGTTGTGTGTATGAACATGCGCGCGCGGTCGTGTTTATGTGTGTGTGTATCTGCGTGCGTATCTGTGTGTTTGTAAGTGAGAGCGAGCGTACGCGCGTGCATGTGCGCTCGCGTGTCTGTTTGAGTGCGTGTGTGTGTGTGCGTGCGTGTGTGTGTGTGCGCGCGTGCGTGTGTGTGTCTCTGCGTGTCTGTGTTTGTGTGTGTACGTGTGCGTGTACGTGTCTATGTGTGTGCGTGTGAGTGTGTGCGCGTGCGTGTCTGTGGGTGTCTGAGTGTGTGCGAGTGAGTACGTGCATGCGTGCATGTGCTGCGTGCGTGGGTGTGTATGTGTGTGTGTGTGTGTGTGCAGGCGGGCGTACGTGTTGAGTGTCTGTGTCTGTGTATATGGGTGTCCGCGTGCGTGTCTATGTACGTGCGCGTGTGTGTCTGTTTGTATGTGTGTATCCGCATGCGTGCGTGCGTGTGTGTGTGTGTATGTATCTGTGTGAATGCGTGCGCGTGCTTGCTTGCAGGTTTGTGCGCGCGCGCATGCGTGCTTGCCTGTACGTGTGCGCGCACGTGTGTCGCTGTGTCTGCGCGCGCGTGTGTGCGCCTGCACGTGCTTGCGTATGTCTCTGCGTGTATGTGTGTGTGTGTGTGTATGTGCGTGACTGTGTATGTGTGTGTGTGCGAGTGTGTACGCGTGCGTGTCTGTGCGTGTCTGTGTGTGTGCATGATTGTGCGGGTGTGTGTGTGCGTGTGTGTGTGTGTTAGTGACTGTGTGGGTGTGTGTGTGTGTGTTCGCGTGCGTGCATGTGTGTGTATGTGTGTGTGTGTGTGTGCCTATGCGCGCGCGTGTGCCTTTGTGCGTATGTGTGTGTCTGTGTGTGTGCGCGTGCGTGTCTGTGTGTGTGTGTCTGTACGTGCGAGCCCGCATGTTATGTGTATGCGTGCATGCGGGCGTGTGTGTCTGTGTGTGTGTGTATGTGTGTGTGTGTGTGTTTGTGTGTGTATGCGCGTCTGTGTGCGTGCGGTCGTGCGTGTGTGTTGGCGTGCGCGTGCGTTTGTTCGTGTGCGTGTGTCCGTGTGAAGGTGTATGCTCGCGCGCGCGTGCTTACTTGTGTGTGTGTGTGTTCCCATGTGCGTGAGCGTGCCTGTGTGTGTGCGCGCACGTGCGTGCGTGTGTCTCTGTGTGTCTGTGCGTGTTTGCGCATGCGTGCATGCGTGTGTGGGCGTGCGTGCATGCGTGTGTGTGTGTGTGTGTGCGGCCTACGTGCGCGCGTGTCTGTATGTGTGCGGGTGGTGTCTTTGTGTGTGTGTGCATGTGCGTGTGTGTGTGTGTGTGCGTGTATCTGTGTGTGTGTGTGTGTGTGTGTGTGTGTGTGTGTGTATACTTGCCCTTATCAACAGGCGTGACATAAGGTCCACTCCTCACTTGTTGCTTGCCTTTATTCTCACTCAAACTCTTGTAGTGAGTAGAACGAGCTCTACTATCCTCTTCAAAAATCCTACAACATTCGGTCAACTCCGAAAATCTTCGTATCCTCTGGTAACCCACCGCTTACTTTATCTCCGGACGCAAGCCATTCTCATACTTAATGCACTTAGAGAACTCCGCCGTGACAGCTGCATAATAAGGATGAAACTGCACTAATTCCACAAACTTAGTTGTGTAATCTACCACAGACATGTTGCCTTGCCTCAACTCAAGGAATTCCATTTCCTTTTTACCCTTCACACTCTCAGGATAGTACTTCCTCAAAAATTCAGCGCGAAACAAATCCCAAGTTATTTCTTTGTCATCCACCTCGAGAACTTGTCTCATACTGACTCACCAGTCATCAGCCTCTTCCCTCAACATATGAGTCCCAAGTCTCACCTTGTTTCCTTCAACACAGTTCATAACTCTAAAGATTCTCTCAACTTCCTTCAACCAGATCTGAGCACCGTCAGGATCAAACCTTCTTTTGAATACAGGCGGATGATTCTTTCTAAACTCATCATTCGCATTCACATTCGGCGCACTTTACACCGCCCTTGGCATAGCCTCCAATGCCGCATCCATAGCAGTGTCATTACGACCAGCCATATTCTGAGGATTCCCAAAAATAACAAAAAGGTCAAACAACCGTTTAACCAACACAACAAGAAGACAGACACAACTGACTCAACACTGACACTGATACCACTTAATGTAACACCCCCTTTCTATACCCCCAATTAATCAATTAAAATCATATAAGCAATTAATAAAAGTTTCATCAGAGTATGAATTAAAACATGGTATAAAAGAGGCGCATCACATTATCATCGAAACGAAATATAAATAATACCTGCTCATAAAGATATGTAACAAAAGGGGTAAATCTCAACTAAAAATAAAGCATAGCGCTTAAAACCCACATATCAACATTTAGAATAAAGCGGAAACATCTAAACATTGAAATCACTTTATTAACATAAGCATCATATACATTATTCAGATTAATTCAATTCATCAGTTGAGTTTACAAAACATTCAGCAGCAGATACATACGCAGATGTATCACAAAAGAATCAAAACAATTCCTAACTACCCAGTGTTACATATCAGAGCCATCTGACCAAAAGAAATGAAGACTCGCTTCACAAAAGACCTCCAACATCCTACTCTGCAATACCTCATAGAGCATTATAAAACAGCATAAGGGTGAGAAACATTATCATAACAAACAATGCATAAAATTATGTATATCATAAAACACAATTATAACATACACGCAATTCACATTTCTCACCACAACTTGTTACAATACATCACAATGTACACGTACATAATCAATCACATTCACCAATTCATGCTTCACAATTCATAGCATTTCACTTAAACATTTACAATTACGTTCATTTCACCAAAACATCATATAAGATGATAATGCAACTCATAGAGACCGACTCACGACTTTATGCAGATGCAAATGTGGTACCGACTCGTTCAGCAGGTTCAATTGAAGAACTAAAATGGAACCATCGCTCGCTACCGAAGTAACTCCCCGTCGGGCCTACGATGTTCACCCATCGCTCACACCCCACATGGGCACACGATGTTTCAGGATTGCTCACACCCCACACGGGCACACAATCTGGTTGCTCACACCCCACAAGGGCACACAACTGTTCTGCAGATTCTCCATGGAATCAAAAATAAACCACCGCTCACACCCCACAAGGGCACACGACCGTTTCTGCAGACCCTCCTAGGGATCAAAGTAACTAAACCATCGCTCACACCCCATAAGGACACACGAGGTTTCTGCAGATCCTACGCGGGATTAGACACACAAGAATGCAATCATGATGCTACACATGCAACACGACTCAATACACTCTTAGAATCCACACATGTTTACAAATATATTCATGTATTCTTCATATTATACAAGTATATACAAATATACACATTCACATTAATATCACCATGCATTCCCATTTAATCCAAACAAATGCATGAAATTGCCAAACGGCCACATCACACAATCTAGGATTCACGTCATACGGCTACCCACAACACAATATAACTCGGCATGATCGATTCCTCGAGTAAGGAAATAATCAAAGTTAAGTCATAAATCTGACCACGAATGGAAACATTAAAGAAAACATAACCTGTCACGTTCGCTACCCCGCTCGCTTAGCGAGTATTCGCTACTTGTTCGCCTAGCGAACAAGCTCGCGAAGGCAAACAGAAGCCTCTGACTTTGTTCTCTATCTCGCTCACTCAGTGAACCCCTAGCGAACCTTCGCTACCCCCATTCGCTACCAGCGAACACCACAACATGCATTCTATCCAAGTCTGGGACTGTTCACTACCTATTCGCTACTGCTCGCTTAGCGAACGTTTGCGACCATCTCGCCTAGCAAACCTGCTAGCGAGTGTCTGCGAACTCAGAATTTCCCCACTGTTCTTCCACTCCAAAACTCTTGGATTCACCCGATTAAGTCCCAACTCATTCCAGCACTTTAGCCTAACATCACCCGACATAAATGCTACTACTTAATCTCACTTTCATCACGAAAACTCGGGTTCTATCGATTAAATCTGTATTATTCCCTAGAATGAAAAATGAGTAAAACTCTCCCCAATCCAAAACAAAACCAACAAGAACACACATAATCATACACATTGCAAGAATAATAAAGTTTCACACCCTTACCCGATCAATCGAAAGCTTAGAAGTTGATTCTTGATGATTCTAGGTTTTTCTCCTCTTCCTCCTCTTTTCTCTTCTCTTCCTTTCTTTCTCTTCTTTTTCTTTCCTTTTGGTTTCTATTCTCCCTATTCTTTATCTTTTCCACTTATACTCTTTCTACTCTATTTCTCACAAAATAACTACTAATCAAGGATTATCTAAAACACCCTCTAATTAATTCCCAAAACTCTCCAAATAATAAAATACCACAACATACACACATAACATATTATCATATAATTCCACAATAAAATAAAAATTAACCAAATAGATTAAAAGACTCAACAAAATAATGAGAAATTCAGAATCGGGGCGTTACACGCATGCGTGTGTCTCTACATGTCTGTGTGTGTGCGTGTGCGCGTGCATGTGTGTGTGTGTGTGTGTTTGTGTGTGCGCGTGCGTGTCTGTGCGTGCCTGCGTGCGTGAGTGTACGTACATGCGTGCATGCATGCATGCGTGTCTATGTGTGTACGCGTGCGCTTGCGTTTGTGTGTGTGTATGTGTGTGTGTGTGTCTGTGTGCGTACGTGTCTATGTGTGTGTGTCTGTGTGTGTATGTGTGTGTGTACGTGTGTGGGCGCGTGTGTGTCTATGTGTGTGTATGTGTGTGTGTCTGTGTGTATTTGCGTGTGTGCGTGCATACGTGTGTGTGTGTGTGTGTTTGTGTGTGTGTGTGGGCATGGGTGCTTGGGTAAGTGCATGCGTGTGCGTGTGTCTCTGTGTGTGTGTGTGTGCATGCCTGCGTGGGTGCATGCGTGCGTGTGTCTCTGCGTGTCTGTAACTGTCTATGTGCGTGTGCGCATACGTGTCTGTGTGTGTGCATGTGTGGGTGCGCATGTGTGTATGTGTGTGTCCGTGTGTGTGAGTGTATGTGCGCGTCTGTGCGTGTCTGTGTGTGTGTGCGCGCGAGTGCGCGCGCGTGTGTTTGTGTGTCTGTGCACGCGTGTCTGTGTTTGTGTGTGTGCGTGTGCGCATGCGTGTCTATTTGTGTGTGTGTGTGCATGCGCATTTGTGCGTGTCTGAGTGTGTCTGTGTGTGTGCGGGTGCGTGCATGAGTGTGTGGGTGTTTATGTGTGCGTGTTGCGTGTCTGTGTTTGTACGCGTGCGCGTGCGTGTCTGTGCGCGTGTGCGTGCATGTCTGGGTCTGTGTGTATATGCGTGTGTGTGTGCGTGTGGGTGTATGTGTGTGTGCGTCTGTGTGTGCGCCTGTGCTTGCTTGCACGTGTGTCTATGTGTGCGCGCGTGTGTCTTGATGTATGCGTGCGCGCGAGCGCGTTCGTGTGTGTACGCGCGTATGCGTGTGTCTATATGTGTCTCTGCATGTCTGTGTGTGTCTGTGTCTGTGTGTGTGAGTGCGCGCGTATACGCGTGCGTGTCTGTGTGCGTGTGAGCGTGTACGCGTGCGTGTGTTTGTATGTGCGCCCGCGCGTGCGTGTGTGTGTCTGTGTGCATGTCAGTGTCTGTGTGTATGCGTGTGCGCGTGCGTGTTTGTGTGTGTATGTGTGCGCGCGCATGCGTGTCTGTGCGTGTCGGTGTGTGTGCGCGCACGCCTGCATGCGTGCATGCATGTGCTTGTGTGCGTGCGTGTGTGTGTGCGTGCGTGTGTGTGTGTAAGTACGCACATGTTTGTGTGTGTGTGTGTGTGTGTGGGTAAGTGCGCGCGTGCGTGTCTGTGTGTGCGTGTGAGTGTCTGTGTATCTGGGCGCGTGCGTCCCTGTGTCTCTGCATATCTGTGTATCCGTGTGTGCGTGTGCGCGTGCGTGTCCGTGTGTACGCGTGCATGTGTGTAGGTGTATGCATGCGTGTCTGTGTGTGTCTGAGTGTGCCAGCGCGGGTACGTGCTTGCGCGAGTGGGCGCGTGTGTGTGTGTATATGTGTGTGTTTGTGTGTGTATGTGCATGTCTGTGTGTGTGGGTATGTGCGTGCTTGTGCGTGTGTGTGTTTGTGCGCGTGCCTGAGGGTGCGCGTGTGTGTGTCTGTGTGTGTGCGTGCGTGCATGCCTGAGAGTGTGCGAGCGTGTGCGCACGTACGTGCTTGCGTGTGTCTCTGCGTGTCTATATCTGTGTCTGCGAGTGCGTGTCTGTTTGTGTGCATGTGTGTGTGTGCGCGTGCGTGTCTGTGTGTTTCTGTGTGTGTGCGTGTGTGTGCGTGCATGCGTGTGTGTGTGTATGCGTGTGTGTGTGCGTGTGTGCGTGCGAGTGGGAGTGTGTGCGTGCGTGTATACGTGTATATCTGTGTGTGTGCGTGTGTTTCTGCGTATCTGTGTATGTGTCTGTGCGTATACGTGTGCGTGCGCGTGTCTATGTGTGTGTGTGCGAGTGCGTGTCTGAGTGTGCGTGTGTGTGTGTGCGCGCGCGTGTGTGCGTGCGTGTGTCCACGGGTGTGTGTGCGCGCGTGCGGGCGTGCATGATGCATGTCTGTATCTGTGTGTATGGGTGTGCGCGTGCGTGTCTATGTGTGTGCGCGTGTGTGTCTTTGTGTGTGTGTATGTGCATGCGTGCGTGCGTGTGTGTGTGTGTGTGGGGGTGTGTGTGGGTGTGTGTGTTTATACGCGCGCGTGCCTTTTTGCGTACGTCCGTGTGTGTGTGCGTGTACGTGTCTGTTTGTGTGTGCTCGTACCTGCGTGCGCGTGTGAATGTGTACGCGTGCGTGTCTCTGTATGTGTGTGCTTGTGTGTGTGTGTGTGTGTGTCTGTATACATGCGCGTATGCGTGTGTGCATGCGTTTGTGCGTGTAAGTTAGCGCGCGTGCGTGCGTGTTTTCGAGTGCATGTGTGTGTGCGGACGTGTGTGTGCGCGCGCTTGCGTTCGTGCGTGTGTATGTGTGTGCGTGTGCCCGCGTGCGCGTGCGTGCCTGCCTGTGGGCGCGCACACGTGCATGCGTCTGTACCCGCGCACGTGTGTGTGTCTCTGTGTATCTGTGTCCGCATATGTGTGTGCGCGGGCGTGTCTGTGTGAGTGCGTGTATGCGCATGCGTGCGTGAGTGAGTGCGCGCGCGTGCATGTGAGCGTGCGTGTCTGTATGTGTGCGCGTGCATGTGTGTGTGTGCGTGTCTGTGAGTGTTCTGTGTGTTTACGTGTCTGTGTGTGTGTGTGTGTTCGTTCGTGCGTGCATGTGTGCGTGTGTTTATGCATGTGTGTGTGTGCGGCCGCGCGTGCCTGCCTGTGTCCCTGCGTGTCTGTGTCTATGTCTGTGCGTGTGTGTGTGGGCATGTGTACGTGTACGTGTGCGTGTGTGCGCGTGTGTGTCTTTGTGTGCGTGTGTGTCTGTTCGTGTGCGCGCGTGCTTGCGTGTGCGTGCGTGCGTACGTGTGTGTACGCGCGTGTGTGTGTGTGTGTGTGTGTGTGCTTGCGTGTGCATATGGGTATGTATGCGTGAGCGCGCAAGTGTGTGTGTGTGTGTCTGTGTGTCTGTGTGTTTGTGTGTGTCTGTGCGCCCACGTGTGTCTGTGTGTGTGTGTCTGTATGTGAGTTTGTGCGTATCTGTGTGTGTGTTTGTGTGTGTGTCTCTGTGTGTGTTTGTGTGTGTGTGTGTGTGCGCCCGTGTGTGTCTGTGTGTCTGTGTGTCTGTGTGTCTCTGCGTGTCTTTCTCTGTGTCTGTGTGTATGCTTGTGCGCGTGTGTGTCTGTGTGTGTGCGTGTGCGTGCATGCGCGTGTGTGTGTGCGTGCATGCGTGTGTGTGTGTGCGTGGGTGCATATATATGTGCGTGGGTGTCAGTGTGGGTAAGTGCGCGCGTACGTGCTTGTCTGTATGTGTGTGTTTGTGTGTGTGCGTGTGCGTGTCTGTGTGTGTGCGTACGTGCGCGTGTGCGTACGTGTGTGTATGGGCGCGTAAGTGCGTGCGTGTGTGTGCGCGTGTGTGTGTCTGTGTGTGTGTCTGTGTGTATGGGTGTGTGCGTGCGTGTCTGCGTGTGTACGCGCGTGTGTGTTTGTGTGTGTGCGTGTGTGTGTCTGTGTGTGTGAGAGTGCGTGCGTGCGTGAGTGGGCGTGCGTGTATGTGTGAGTGTGTGTGTGTGTGTGTACGTGTGTGTCTGTATTTCTGCATGTTTGTGTCTGTGTGTCTACGTGTGCGCGTGCGTGTCTGTGTGTGTATGCATCTACGTGTCTGAGCGCGCGCGCGTGTTTGCGTTTGGGTGCGTAAGTGCGTGCGTGTGGGTGCACGCACACGTGCTCGGGTGTGTGTGTGTGTCTGCGTGTGCGCGTGCGTGCGTGTGTCTGTGTTTGTGTGTGTAGCGCCCGCGCGTGCGTGACTGCATGCGTGCGCGCACGCGTTCTGGCGTGTGTCTCGGCGTGTCTGTTCCTGTGAGTGTGCATATGCGCGTGCATGTTTGTGTGCATGTGTGGGTGTGTGTGCGCGTGCGTGTCTGTGTGTGCATGCGTGCATTTGTGTGCATGCGTGTGTGCATGTGTGTGTGTGTGAGTGAGAACGCGTGCGCGCGTGCGTGACTCTGTGTGTGTGTGTGTGTGTGTGTGTGTCAGTGTGTGTGAGTGTCTGTGTGTCTGTGCGTGCGTGTGTCTCTGCGTGTCTGTGTCTTTGTCTGTGCGTGTGCACGTGCGTGTCTATGTGTGTACGTGTGTGTGTGTGTCTGTGCGCGCGCATGCCTTTTTCTGTACGTGTGTGTCTGTGTGTGTGCGTGTGGGTGTCTGTTTGTGTGTGCTTGTACCTGCGCGCGCGTGTTAATTTGTACGCCTGCGTGTCTCTGTGTGTGTGTGTGTCTGTATGTGTGTGCGCGTCTGTATGCGCGCGCGTATGCCTGTGTGCGTGCGTTCATGAATGTGAGTTAGCGCGCGCGTGCGTGTTTTCAAGTGTGTGTGTGCGTGCAGATGTTTGTGTGTGCCTGCCTGTGGTCGTGCGCACGTGCTTGCTTGTGTACCCGCGCACGTGCGTGCGCGTGTCTATGCGTGTCTGTGTCTGCGTGTCTGTGTGCACGTGTGTGTCTGTGTGTGTGCGTGTATGCGCATGCGTGCGTGTGTGTGTGCGTGCGTGTCTGTATGTGCGTGAGTGCGTGCGTGTTTGTATGTGTGCGCGTGCATGTGTGTGTGTGTGTGTGTGTGTTTGTGCGTGCATGTGTGCGTGTGTGTGGCAGCACGTGCGTGCGCGCGTGCCTGCGTGTGTCTCTGCGTGTCTGTGTCTCTGGGTGTGCGTGTGCCCATGTGTGTTTGTGTGTGTGCGTGTATGTGTGTGTGTGTGTGTGCGCGCGTGCTTGCGTGTGTGTGTGTGTGCGTGAGTGCGTGTGTGTGTGTGTGCGTGCGTGTCTGTGTGTGTGTGCTTGCGCGCGCATGTCTGTGTGTATGCGTGAGCGTGCGCGAGTGTGTGTGTGTGTGTGTGTGTGTGTGTGTGTGTGTGTCTGTGCGCCCGCGTGTGTGTGTGTATGTGTGTGTGTGTGTGTTTGTGCGTGTCTGTCTGTATGTTTGTATGTGTGTGTGTGTGTGTGTTTGTATGTGTCTTTGCATGTGTATGTGTGTCAGTGTGTGTCTGTATGTGTGTGTCTGTGCGCCCGCGTGTGTCTGTTTGTGTGTGTCTATACGTCTGTTTGTGCGTGCGTGTGTCTCTGCGTGTCTTTGTGTGTGTGCGTGTATGTGTGTGTGTGTGTGTGTGTGTGTGCGTGCGTAAGTGCGTGTCTGTGTGTGTGTGTGCTTGCGCACGCGTGTCTGTGTGTATGCATGAGCGTGCGCGAGTGTGTGTGTGTGTCTGTGTCTGTGCGCCCGCGTGTGTGTGTATGTGTGTGTTTATGTGTTTGTGCGTGTCTGTGTGTATGTTTGTATGTGTGTGTGTGTGTGTGTGTTTGTATGTGTATGTGTGTCAGTGTGTGTCTGTATGTGTGTGTCTGTGCGCCCGCGTGTGTCTGTTTGTGTGTGTCTATGCGTGTGTTTGTGCGTGCGTGTGTCTCTGCGTGTCTTTGTATGTATCTGTGTGTATGCCTGTGCGCGTGCGTGTCTGTGTGTGTGCATGTGAGTGTGTGTGCGCGCGTGTGCATATATATGTGCCTGGGTGTCTGTGTGTGTGGGTAAGTGCGCGCGTGCGTGTGTGTGTCTCTGCGTGTCTTTCTCTGTGTCTGTATGCATGCTTGTGCGCGTGTGTGTCTGTGTGTGTGCGTGTGCATGCATGCGTGTGTGTATGTGTGTGGGTGCATATATATGTGCGTGGGTGTCAGTGTGGGTAAGTGTGCGCGTACGTGCTTGTCTGTGTGTGTGTGTCTGTGTGTGTGCGTGTGCGTGTCTGTGTGTGTGCGTACGTGCGCGTGTGCGTGTGTGTACGTGTGTGTATGGGCACGTAAGTGCGCGTGTGTGTGTGCGCGTGTGTGTGTCTGTGTGTATGGGTGTGTGCGTGTGTGTCTGCGTGTGTACGCGCGTGTGTGTTTGTGTGTGCGCGTGTGTGTGTCTGTGTGTGTGAGAGTGCGTGCGTGCGTGAGTGGGCGTGCGTGTATGTGTGAGTGTGTGTGTGTGTGTGTGTACGTGTGTGTCTGTGTTTCTGCATGTTTGTGTCTGTGTGTCTACGTGTGCGCGTGCGTGTCTGTGTGTGTATGTGAAGGAAAATTGCGATCTAAACGCAGCGGAAAACAAAAATTTCCTTTAGTGATCCTTACGAATGAGCATGGTCAGTGATAGAATCGTTACCTCTTTGTGGCGATTCAGATCTTTGATGCAGCGATCACAAGCGTTGATGAAGTGCAACGCCTCTACTCAGTCCACACGAACAGCTTCCGGTCACAGTGCTAGCTGCTTACGAACGGAATTATTTGAGTGAGAAAAGAGAATCAAAACGAAATTGCATCAAGTGAAAGCTTCATCACAAGGGTTCCTTTTATAAACTCTCTTGTGGGCTGCGGGCTAAAACCCAATTCACATGATCCATAATAATATTATATATTATTATAATAACTATTATTATAATAAATATATTTATTTTATTATTATTTTATAACCATTATAAAATAACAATAATTATTATTATATTATCCGAATTTCTATTTTTTCACTTAAGTGCACCGTACCTTACGGTGTTCCTTTTTGATTTCTCTATCTCTCATCAAACTGTCCTTATGTGTGTGACCCTGTAGGATTTCGTAACGTTGGTAATTATATTAAATTATATATTTAACATAATAAACAGTAAGCGGTATCTAGCAACACATCACTGCTACCCAAGTTACGAAATGTCATGTGATCTGACAAAACCTTTTTCGTGATAATATATGTTTGTACAATTACCCTTTTGCCCCTATGTTTATATTGAACACAAGGCATACACTGTGTCATCCTTGTCCAGTTCAATATTGGGCCCTTAGACATTTCTCCTGTTATGCAGGATTGGCAGATTCCATCTAGGACACTCATGTCCCTCAGCATGCTTCGTGGAGTGCCCATCAACTGTCTTTATGATCATCCAGTTACGGATAATGTTTGATCAGCAATAAAGCACCCGACTCTACATCTAGGGTCCATAGTGGTTTCAGGTCGAAGGGTGGTAATACACCATTATCACCATGAGAATAACTTATGACACTTTGCATAACATACTATGTAGTATTCTCATAGCGGGTCAATCCGGTATAAATAATACTCCTAATATTTATACCTATGTCAAGACTTGATAACTCTTTATCCATGATCCATGAGATGTGATCATCAGTCTATCTTCATAATAGTCTCAATGCTTTTAATGTTATCCCACTTTGCAATAAAGCTTGACTACGGATATTTTAAGAATAATGTCTTTATGTTTAATGGGATCCCATGATTAAGTCACACTTAACATTTCATTAAACAGACTAACTATTCTAGGGACTTTATTATTCTGAAAGACAAACATAATAAAGAAATGCCTTTTATTATTAAACGAATAATCCGATACAAGTACCAAAAAGTATTGGCCTCTAGGGTTTACACCAACAGTATGCATCTACGTGTCTGAGCGCGCGCGCGTGTTTGCGTTTGGGTGCGTAAGTGCGTGCGTGTGGGTGCACGCACACGTGCTCGGGTGTGTGCGTGTGTCTGCGTGTGCGTGTGCGTGCGTGTGTCTGTGTTTGTGTGTGTAGCGCCCGCGCGTGCGTGACTGCATGCGTGCGCGCACGCGTTCTGGCGTGTGTCTCGGCGTGTCTGTGCCTGTGAGTGTGCATATGCGCGTGCATGTTTGTGTGCATGTGTGAGTGTGTGTGCGCGTGCGTGTCTGTGTGTGCATGCGTGCATTTGTGTGCATGCGTGCGTGCATGTGTGTGTGTGTGAGTGAGAACGCGTGCGCGCGTGCGTGACTCTGTGTGTGTGTGTGTGTGTGTGTGTCAGTGTGTGTGAGTGTCTGTGTGTCTGTGCGTGCGTGTGTCTCTGCGTGTCTGTGTCTTTGTCTGTGCGTGTGCACGTGCGTGTCTATGTGTGTACGTGTGTGTGTGTGTGTCTGTGCGCGCGCATGCCTTTTTCTGTACGTGCGTGTCTGTGTGTGTGCGTGTGGGTGTCTGTTTGTGTGTGCTTGTACCTGCGCGCGCGTGTAAATTTGTACGCCTGCGTGTCTCTCTGTGTGTGTGTGTGTGTGTCTGTATGTGTGTGCGCGTCTGTATGCGCGCGCGTATGCCTGTGTGCGTGCGTTCATGAATGTGAGTTAGCGCGCGCGCGTGCGTGTTTTCGAGTGCGTGTGTGCGTGCAGACGTTTGTGTGTGCCTGTCTGTGGTCGTGCGCACGTGCTTGCTTGTGTACCCGCGCACGTGCGTGCGCGTGTCTATGCGTGTCTGTGTCTGCGTGTCTGTGTGCACGTGTGTGTCTGTGTGTGTGCGTGTATGCGCATGCGTGCGTGTGTGTGTGCGTGCGTGTCTGTATGCGCGTGAGTGTGTGCGTGTTTGTATGTGTGCGCGTGCATGTGTGTGTGTGTGTTCGTGCGTGCATGTGTGCGTGTGTGTGGCAGCACGTGCGTGCGCGCGTGCCTGCGTGTGTCTCTGCGTGTCTGTGTCTGTGTCTCTGGGTGTGCGTGTGCGCATGCGTGTTTGTGTGTGTGCGTGTATGTGTGTGTGTGTGTGTGTGTGTGCGCGCGTGCTTGCGTGTGTGTGTGTGTGTGTGTGTGCGTGAGTGCGTGTCTGTGTGTGTGCGCGTGCGTGTCTGTGTGAGCGTGCTTGCGCGCGCATGTCTGTGTGTATGCGTGAGCGTGCGCGAGTGTGTGTGTGTGTGTGTTTGTGCGCCCGCGCGCGTGTGTGTATGTGTGTGTGTGGGTGTTTGTGCGTGTCTGTCTGTATGTTTGTATGTGTGTGTGTGTGTGTGTGTGTTTGTATGTGTCTTTGTATGTGTATGTGTGTCAGTGTGTGTCTGTATGTGTGTGTCTGTGCGCCCGCGTGTGTCTGTTTGTGTGTGTCTATGCGTCTGTTTGTGCGTGCGTGCGTGCGCTAACGTGTCTGTGTGTGTGCGCGTGCGCGCGAGTCTGTGCGTATCGGCACGCGCGCGCGAGCGCCTGCGAGTGTGCGTATCGGCAAGCGCGCGCGAGCGCCTGCGTACATGCGTGTGTCTCTGCATGTCTGTGTGTGTGTGTGGGGGGGGGGGGGGGGGAGTATGCGCGTACGTGTTTGTGTGTGTGCGTGCGTATGTGTGTGTACGTGTGTGTGTCTGTGTGTGAGCGTGTGCGTGTGTGCGCGTGCCTGTCTGTGCGTGTGTAAGTGTACCTGTGTGTCTGTGCGTGTGTGTGTGCGCGTGCGTGTCTGTGTGTGAGCGTGTGTACGTGTGCGCGTACGTGTCTGTGTGTGTGTGTACATGTGCGTTCGTGCCTGTGTATGTGTACGTGTGTGAGAGTGTCTGTGCGTGTGTGTCTGTTGTTGTATGTGCGCGCGTGCATGCGCTAACGTGTCTGCGTGTGTGCGCGTGCGCGCACATATGTTTGTGAGTGCGCGAGAACAAGTGTTTGCATGCGTGCATGTGGGTGCGTACGCGCGTGCCTGCTTGTGAGCGCGTGCGGGTGAGCGCGCGCGCGTGCTTGTGTCCGTCTTTTTGTGCGTGTGTGCGCGCGCGTGCGTGACTGCGTGCGTGTGCGCGTGCGTTCGGTTGTGTGTCTCTGCGTGTCTGTGCCTGTGTGTGTGTGCGTATGCGTGTGTGTGTGTGTGCACGTGCGTATCTGTGCGTGTCTGTGTGTGTGTTGGTGTGCGTGCGTGCTTGCATGTGTGTGCTTGCCTGCGTGCGCGTGTGTGCGTGCGTGTATAGGTGCATGTGTGTGTGTGTGTGTGTGTGTGTGTGTGAATGTGTGCGTGCGTGCGTGTCTGTGTGTCTGTGTGCGTGCCTAAGTGTGTGTGGCGCACGTGCGTGTGTGTCTGTGTCTGTGTCTGTGTCTGTGAGTGTGCGCGTGTGTGTCTGTGTGAGTGCGTGTATACGTGTGCGTGCATGCGAGTGTGGGCGTACGTGTATGCTTGAGTGCGCGCGTGCGTGTGTGCGTGTGTGCATGCGCGCGTGTGTCTGTGCGTGTCCGTGAGTGTGCGCGTGCGTAAGTGTGTGTGTGTGTGTGTGTCTGTGTGTGTGTGTGTGTGTGTGTGTCTGTGTGTGTGTTTCCGTGCATGCGTGCGTGTGTGTGTATGTGTGTATGCGTGTGCGTGTGTGTGTGCGTCGGCGCGTGCTTGCGTGTGTCTCTGCGTGTCTGTATCTGTATGTGTGTGTGCGTGTGCGCGCAACCGTGTTTGTGTGTGTGCATGTGTATGCGTGAGCGTGTGCGTGTGTGTGACTGTATGTGTGTGTGTGTGTGTGTGTGTGTGTTTGTGCTCGTGCGTGCGTGTGAGTCTGTGCGTGTGTGTGTACGCGGGCGTGCACGCGCATGTGTTTGTGTGTGTGTGTTCGCTCGCGCGCGCGTGTGTCTGTGTGCCCGCGCGCCTGCGGGAGTCTGTGTGTGCGTGGGCGGGTGCGTGCGTTCGCGTGTCTCTGCGTGTCTTTGTCTGTGTCTGTGTGTGTGCCTGTGCGCGTGTGTATCTGTTTGTGTGTGCATGTGTACGTGTGTGCGCTTGCGTGTCTGTGTGAGCGTGTGTGTGAGTGGGAGCGTGTGTGTGTGCGGGCGTGCATGCGTGTGCGTGAATATGTGCGCGCACATGTCTTTCTGTGTGTGCGTGCGTGTCTTTGTGTGTGCAGTACGTGTGCACGTGCGTGTGTGTGTGTGTGTCTGCTTGTATGTATGTGTGTGTCTGCGTGTCTATGCGCGCGGGCGTGTACGTGTGTGTGTATGTACGCGCGTGCGTGCTTGTGTTTCTGCGTGTCTGTGTGTGTGTATGTGTCTGTGTGTGTGCCCGTGCGTGTCTTTTTGTGTGCGTGTGTGCGTGTGTGTGTGTGTGTGCATGCGCATGCATGACTGAGTGTGTGCGTGTGTGCGCGTGAGTATGCGCGGGAGCGCGAGCGTGTGTGTGTGTGTGTCTGTATGTGCATGCGTGTGTGTCTGTGCGTGTGTGTGTGAGCATGCGCGTGTGTGTGTATGTGTGTACATGCGTGTATGGATG
>OZ012735.1:706287026-706307026 GCA_963859935.3 Lathyrus sativus | reverse complement strand
AGAGACCGACACACGACTCTATGCAGATGCAAATGCGGTACCAACTCATTCAACAGATTCTCTAAGGAATCGAGTATTCAGCAGATCCTCCACGGGATCAAGTACTCAGCAGATTCTCCACGGAATCAAATATTCATCAGATTCTCCACGGAATCAAATATTCAGCAGATCCTCCACGGGATCAAGTACTCAGCAGATTCTCCACGGAATCAAATACTCTAGCCAATCCTCCAAGGGATTACATGTTATGAGCGATTCTCCGAGGAATCACACAATACAACCGATTCTCCAAGGAATCTAATATAACCATCATATCATACGAGGTTCTACAAATCCTCTGAGGGATCATTCAACACAAAAATGCATACTATGTTCACAAACATACTCATTGCATTTATCACATACATCGCATATATCTATCATGCATTCACATTATGCACCATTCCACACATGGTTTACACACATATCGGCCTATCAATGCGTTTCTATTCAATTTGAGCAAATACACAAGATTATCAAATATTCAAGGTTCACCATTTACTCTACAATCTAGGATTCACGCCTTTCGACCACCCACAGCACGACATGTCAAAACAGTTCACACATCAATCATTCATATAGGCATTAATCATAATTGAATTAACCAAACATCATGCTATGAACAAAACAGCAAAACAAATAACACTGTCATGTTCGCCAACCTTCGCCTGGCGAAGCCACGCAGCGAATGCTCGCTGGCCTTCGCCTGGCGAACTCCCCAGCGAAGTCCACTGGGAGTAATTCTGGAATTACTCGCTGAGGCTCGCTACACACTCGCCTGGCGAACCTTCGCCAACTCACCTCGCCTGGCGAACTTGCCAGCGAATACAGGGTGTTAGCTTCTGACTTGCTTCGCTACAGCTCGCTGGGCTTCGCCTGGCGAAGCTTCGCTGCCATTCGCCTGGAGAACTTGCGAAGACAGAACTTCCATGGCTGTCTCAAATCCCAAACTCCACACAACCAACCGATTAAATCCAAACCAGTCACAATAGCACAACCCAACCATCACCCGACTAAACTACATCGTCAAATCCGAGTTCTAACCGATTAAAACCTCATTCTACTCACAAAACCAACTTCTAACCTAAGTGGAAAAAGAGTAGAAACTCTACAAAATCCAAACACATACACATACAATCATACACATTAAAGAGATGATAGAACTTCACACCCTTACCGATCGATTGCAAGCTTTGGTGATGATCCCTTGATGATTCTAGGTTTTCCTCTCCACTTTCTCTTCTCTTTCTCTTCTCCTCTTTTCTTTCTCTTGTTTTTCCTCTTATGTTACTATCTTTCTTCCTTTTCCTCTCTTATTTTATTTCTATCTCTATTTCTTTCCTCTCAAATTCTTTCCAACACTTACCAATCAATTCTCACACTAAATTGCTAAATGTCTAAAATGCCCTTTTTACTCTAATTCCCCGAAAACTCTCCGAATCGGTAAAAATAGATAAAATAAGAAAACACCACATAGCAATATATAATTTCTCAATTTAAAACAAACATCAAATAAATAAATTAAAAGACTCAACAATTAATGGGAATTCAGAATCGGGTCGTTACAACTCTCCCCCACTTTAGAAATTTTCGTCCTCGAAAATATTACCTTATTCAAACAACTCTGGATGCGATTCTCGCATCTTGCTCTCCAATTCCCAAGTCATGTTGCCTTCTGCGGCACCTCCCCAGGACACTTTCACAAGCGCAATATCCTTGCCTCTTAGTTTCTTAACTTCGCGGTCCAAAATACTAACCGGTAAAACTTCAACTGTAAGGTTATCTCTTACTTCAACTTCATCCATCGGGATCACATGTGACGGATCCGGAACATACTTCCGAAGTTGCGAGACATGGAATACATCATGCAAATTCGAAAGGTTCGGAGGTAACGCCACACGATAAGCCACAACACCAACTCGTGCGACAATCTGATACGGACCAATAAAACGAGAAGTCAACTTTCTCGACTTCAAAGCACGACCCACACCCGTAACCGGCGTAACTCTTAAAAACACATGGTCGCCCTCTAGAAACTCGAGATCCTTTCTCCTTTTATCATGATAACTTTTCTGTCTACTCTGAGAAGCTCTCATCTTTTCCCGAATAAATTTCACCTTTTCCGTCGTTTGCTGTACCATTTCCGGACCAACTACCGACTTTTCACCTGTCTCATGCCAACACAGAGGTGTTCGACATCTCCGACCATATAAAGCCTCAAATGGCGCCATACCAATACTCGAATGGAAACTGTTATTATAGGTGAACTCAATCAACGCTAAATAACCGTCCCACGCACCACCTTGCTCAAGTACACAAGCGCGCAACAAGTCTTCTAACGATTGAATCGTCCTCTCGGTTTGACCATCTGTTTGCGGATGATATGCCGAACTCAATCTCAACTTAGAACCCAAGGCAGCTTGAAAACTTTCCCAAAATCTTGAAGTAAATCTAGGATCTCTATCCGACACAATACTCTTAGGAACTCCATGAAGCTTCACAATAGTGCCAACATAAATCTCGGCCAACCTTTCCAAAGAATAAGTAATATCAATCGGAATAAAGTGAGCCGATTTAGTAAGCCTATAACAATCACCCAAATAGCATTATGTCCTCTTTGCGTATTCGGCAATCCCGTAACAAAATCCATCGATATACTATCCCATTTCCATTCCGGAATATCCAACGGTTGCATCAATCCACTAGGCTTCTGATGCTCCACCTTAGACTTCTGGCAAGTCAAACACGAGTACACAAAACGAGCAACATCGCTTTTCAATCCAGACCACCAAAAGATCTTCTTCAAATCCTGATACATCTTATTCGCTCCCGGATGAATATTTAAGTTACTCCGATGTCCCTCTTCCAATATCATCTTTTTCAAATCCGCATCATCGGGAATACAAATACGACCTCGAAACCTCAAAACTCCTAATTCATCAACTTTGAAATCTTCATTTCCATTCGTCACCAAATCCACAAATTTCAAATCCAACTTTTGCTTTTCACACACCGTAGTAAGGAAATCATTCGTGACATGCAACATACCAAGCTTCACACTACTCGGCGTTAACTCACAAACCAAACTCAAATCTCTAAAGTTCTCCAAGAGTTCCCACTCTCTAACCATCAAAGTAGACACGTGCAACGACTTCCGACTTAAGGCATCGGCTACCACATTCGCCTTACTCGGATGATAATTTAAACCAAAATCATAGTCCTTCAAAAGTTCTAGCCATCTCCTTTGCCTCATATTCAATTCTTTTTGATCAAACAAATACTTCAAACTCTTGTGATCGCTAAAAACTTCAAATCTTGCACCATAAAGATAGTGCCTCCAAATTTTCAAAACGAACACTACGACCGCTAACTCCAAATCATGAGTAGGATAATTCTTTTCATGCACTCTCAACTGCCTAGAAGCATACGCCACGACCTTTCCATCTTGCATCAATACACCACCCAATCCTGACAAAGAAGCATCGCAATAAACCACAAAAGGTTCCGTAGGATTCGGCAAAATCAAAACTGGCGCTGTCGTTAACCTTCTCTTTAATTCCATGAAACTCTCTTCACAATTAACATCCCAAATAAAAGTCTTTCCTTTACAAGTCAACTGCGTTAACGGAAGTGATAACTTTGAAAATCCTTCGATAAACCTCCGGTAGTAACCGGCCAAGCCCAAAAAGCTTCGAATTTCCGTAACCGATCTTGGAGTCTCCCATTGCATTATCGCATCGATCTTGGATGGATCCACACTAATACCATTGCCGGAAATAATATGTCCAAGAAAACTCACCTCCGACAACCAAAACTCACACTTAGACAACTTTGCGTACAACTTCTTCTCTTTCAAAATCCGCAACACAATCCTTAAATGTTCTTCGTGTTCCTCTCGAGACTTAGAATAAATCAAAATGTCATCGATAAACACTACCACAAAACGATCCAACTGTTCGTGGAAGATACGGTTCATATATTCCATGAAAACACCCGGCACATTAGAAACTCCGAATGGCATCACCGTATACTCATAGTGACCATATCGTGTTCTAAAAGCCGTCTTCGAAATATCTTCTTCCTTAACCCGAATCTGGTGATAACCGGATCTCAAATCAATCTTACTAAAAACACGGGCTCCAACTAATTGATCCATCAAATCATCAATTCTCGGAAGCGGATACTTGTTCTTAATTGTCACCTTATTCAACTGCCGATAATCAATACACAATCGCATACTACCATCCTTCTTCTTTACCAACAATACCGGCGCACCCCAAGGAGAAACACTTGGTCTTACAAATCTCTTATCCAACAAATCATTCAACTGCTTCTTCAATTCCACCAACTCCGATGCCGACATCCGATACGGGGCCATCGAAATCGGTCTAGTACCTAGAACTAGATCAATAGAAAATTCAACCTCTCTCTTTGGCGGCACATCCGCAACATCTTCCGGAAACACTTCAGGAAATTCACAAACCACAGGAAACACGTCGAGCTCAACTTTGCTCTCCACCGACAACGATGCAAACAAACCAAACAACTGAGCTTCGTCCGCTAAAAGTTTCTTCAACTCGTTAGTGGAAAGAAAACTCTCGCTTTCACTATCTTCCAAAGAAGGAAACCTTACTAACTTGTGATAGCAATCCAGATGAACTCTATTAAATTGCAACCAGTTCATACCCAAGATTACGTCCAAACCTTCCAACGGCAAACACATTAAATCCATAACGAAGTCCTTACCATACATGGTCAAAGGATAACTTGCACACACCAAAGAAGTAGTTACTGACCCCGAAGCGGGAGTCCCAATAACCATACCACTACTCAAAGAAACCATACACAAATCCAACTGCTTAGCACACGCAAGAGAAATGAACGAGTGAGTCGCTCCAGTATCAATAATAGCAACTAAAGGCATATCATTAATAAAGCATGTACCTTTAATCAAACGATCCGTCGCATTAGTAGCGTCTGAACCTGCTAATGCAAAAACTTTTCCGCCCGCCTGAGCTTGCTTCGGTTTGGTACAATTCGGGCTAATGTGACCCACCTCGCCACAATTAAAACACTTCACAGCATTCTTTCTACACTCTGCTGCATCATGTCCAAGGAGTCCACAGTTGGAACACTTCGCCTTGAACTTTCCACAATCATAAGACTTGTGGCCCATCACGCCACACTTAAAACATTTGATCGCACCGGAACCTCCTCCGGGTCTCCTATCAAAGTTTCCCCTATGTTTGCCCTTATCAGCAGGCGTCACATAAGGTCCGCTTCGTACTTGCTGCTTCCCTATCCTCTCGCTCAAACCCTTATAATGAGTAGAACGAGCTCTACTGTCTTCTTCATAAATCCTACAGCACTCGGTCAAATCCGAAAATCTTCGTATTCTTTGATAAACCACCGCTTGCTTTATCTCAGGACGCAAGCCATTCTCATACTTGATACATTTGGAAAATTCCGCCGTAACCGCATCATAGTGAGGGTGAAACTTCACTAACTCAGTAAACTTAGCGGTGTAGTCCACCACCGACATATTACCTTGTTTCAACTCCAGAAATTCCATTTCTCTCTTCCCTTTAACACTTTCGGGATAATACTTCCTTAGAAACTCAGTACGAAATAAATCCCACGTAATCTCCTCATCGTCGACCTCAAGAACTTGCCTCACGCTGACCCACCAGTCATCAGCCTCTTCTCTCAGCATGTGAGTCCCTAGTCTCACTTTGTTCCCTTCGGCACAATCCATCACCCTAAAGATCCTCTCAATTTCCTTTAACCATATCTGAGCACCATCCGGATCAAATCTCCCTTTGAACACCGGTGGTTGGTTCTTCCTGAACTCATCATTCGCATTCACGTTAGGTGCACCCTGCACAGCTCTGGCCATAGCCTCTAACGCCGCTGCCATAGCATTGTCATTACGACCTGCCATATTCTGAGGATTCCCAAAAATAACAACAAGGTTAAACAACCATTCAACCAACACAACAACAAGACAGACACGACTGACTCAACACTGCCTCTGATACCACTTAATGTAACACCCTCTTTCTATACCCTCAAATTAATCAAATAAATCAATTAGGCGCTTAGAAAATTTATTTCATCAGAGTTTAATTAAAACATGGTATATAAGAGGCGCGTCACATTATCATGAAATTAAACACATACGATACCTGCTCAAAATAGATATGCAACAATGGGTAACCCACATCTCAATATTTAGAATAAAAGCGGAAACATCCAAATATTGAATCAATCACATTCATAAACGTATATACAACCATCAGTTAATTCATGCTTTACAACATATCCACAGCAGATACATACACATATGTATCACAAAAGAATCAAAACAAATGTAACTCCAAAAGAGTCAAAGGCTTCCTAACTACCCAGATGTTACATATCAGAGCCATTGACCAAAAAGAATGAAGACATCGCTTCACAAAAAGAACCTCCAGCCTCCTACTCTGCAATGCCTCATAGAGCATTATAAAACAGCAGAAGGGTGAGAAACAATATCATAACAGTTAATGCATAAAATTGTATATATACATATACTCACATTTGTACAAGTTATACTCAAATTATGTTCTCACCACGTTAAACATATACAAATAATCATGCCTCTACACATGCTTATGAACATTCACAATATGTTCCTCCAAACAATCATATATAACATACACAGTTATATTCATTCAACCAATGCATCATACACAGATGACTCATGCAACTCATAGAGACCGACACACGACTCTATGCAGATGCAAATGCGGTACCGACTCATTCAACAGATTCTCTAAGGAATCGAGTATTCAGCAGATCCTCCACGGGATCAAGTACTCAGCAGATTCTCCACGGAATCAAATATTCATCAGATTCTCCACGGAATCAAATATTCAGCAGATCCTCCACGGGATCAAGTACTCAGCAGATTCTCCACGGAATCAAATACTCTAGCCAATCCTCCAAGGGATTACATGTTATGACCGATTCTCCGAGGAATCACACAATGCAACCGATTCTCCAAGGAATCTAATATAACCATCATATCATACGAGGTTCTACAAATCCTCCGAGGGATCATTCAACACAAAAATGCATACTATGTTCACAAACATACTCATTGCATTTATCACATACATCGCATATATCTATCATGCATTCACATTATGCACCATTCCACACATGGTTTACACACATATCGGCCTATCAATGCGTTTCTATTCAATTTGAGCAAATACACAAGATTATCAAATATTCAAGGTTCACCATTTACTCTACAATCTAGGATTCACGCCTTTCGACCACCCACAGCACGACATGTCAAAACAGTTCACACATCAATCATTCATATAGGCATTAATCATAATTGAATCAACCAAACATCATGCTATGAACAAAACAGCAAAACAAATAACACTGTCATGTTCGCCAACCTTCGCCTGGCGAATGCTCGCTGGCCTTCGCCTGGCGAACTCCCCAGCGAAGTCCACTGGGAGTAATTCTGGAATTACTCGCTGAGGCTCGCTACACACTCGCCTGGCGAACCTTCGCCAACTCACCTCGCCTGGCGAACTTGCCAGCGAATACAGGGTGTTAGCTTCTGACTTGCTTCGCTACAGCTCGCTGGGCTTCGCCTGGCGAAGACAGAACTTCCATGGCTGTCTCAAATCCCAAACTCCACACAACCAACCGATTAAATCCAAACCAGTCACAATAGCACAACCCAACCATCACCCGACTAAACTACATCGTCAAATCCGAGTTCTAACCGATTAAAACCTCATTCTACTCACAAAACCAACTTCTAACCTAAGTGGAAAAAGAGTAGAAACTCTACAAAATCCAAACACATACACATACAATCATACACATTAAAGAGATGATAGAGCTTCACACCCTTACCGATCGATTGCAAGCTTTGGTGATGATCCCTTGATGATTCTAGGTTTTCCTCTCCACTTTCTCTTCTCTTTCTCTTCTCCTCTTTTCTTTCTCTTGTTTTTCCTCTTATGTTACTATCTTTCTTCCTTTTCCTCTCTTATTCTATTTCTATCTCTATTTCTTTCCTCTCAAATTCTTTCCAACACTTACCAATCAATTCTCACACTAAATTGCTAAATGTCTAAAATGCCCTTTTTACTCTAATTCCCCGAAAACTCTCCGAATCGGTAAAAATAGATAAAATAAGCAAACACCACATAGCAATATATAATTTCTCAATTTAAAACAAACATCAAATAAATAAATTAAAAGACTCAACAATTAATGGGAATTCAGAATCGGGGCGTTACATGTGTCTCTGCATGTCTGTGTGTGTGTGAGTGCACATGTGTGTGTGTGTGTGATTGTGCGCGTGCGTGTCTGTGCGTGTCTGTGTGTGTGCGTGTGTGCGCGCATGCGTAAGTTCGTGTGTGCGTGTTTGTGTGTGTGTGTGTGTGTGTGCATGCGTGTGTGTATGTGTGTGTGTGTGTGTGTGCGCGTGTGCGCGTGTGTGTGTGTATGTGCGTGCATGCGCGCGTGCTTATCTGTGTGTGTATGTGCGTGTGTGTCTGTGCACGCGCGCATGTGCCAGTGTGCATGCGTGTGTGTGTGTGTGTGCGTGTGCGCGGGCGTGCGTGTGTGTGCGCGCAGGTGTTCGTGCCTGCGTGTACGCGCGCGCACGTGCCTGTTTGTGTGCGGCGCACGTGTAACGACATTCTTTCCCTCACACTGATCCCTGTGGAGACGATAAATCTTGGAGGAAATTCTTCCGAAAATAATATTTTTACTTGCTGCTTTACCGCTTCACCAAATTGGCCGTTCGACAATTTCTACGTCTCTAAGCTTGGGTTTAAATGGTTTGGGATAAAAATTCAAAAGGAAAAACATAAAACAAGAAAATAAGTACATTCTTAAGAAATGAGAAAACTCGCCAGGAGTTGTATTTCGTTCTACCCATCATGTACTAAAACAATATATGGATCAAATGCACGCAACCTAATTTGCTCGTCAATATCATCACGTATCTCTCACAATAGAGCTTATCTCTAACACAAAGTCGAGAGATCAACCGTACCGTCTCATTGTTGATCTCTCACACAACTCGACAACACAGAGCATTAAGAATCGATACTCACGTGAATATTAGTCCTAAATCTATCTCTAGCATTTAGAATCTAATAGATGTTCATCTTAGATCGAGTTTGAACCGTATATGTCTATAGCAATCCAAACCCATTAAGTAAAAAATCAAGATAAGCATCGATAAAGAGTTGTAAAAGATATTTTATACAAAGATCCATAAATATACACACAATCAAGATAAACTTACATACAAAACTCCAACAAATAAAAAATACATAAAGAGGAAGGAAGAAGAATACAAATCTCACTGTCTGTCAACTCCGATTGAAGTGGATTCGACTCCGGATCGTCAAGATGCACCCTCCAATGTTGTTTCTAAGCTAAATATACTCAAGAATATGTTGGATGAAGTTGGGGTAAAAAGTTCCCAAACAACATACTCTAAAAAATGCTGAAAAATCACTTAAATAGACAAAAATGGGTCCCAGTACTCGCTTAGCGAGTGGCCTAGCGAACTGTTGTTTGCTTAGCGAACAGCCTAGCGAACATGACAGCAAACCATTTCTTGTTTCGACCATAACTCTTGAATCGTAACCCTGTTTTACGCGCGGTCGGAAGCGTTGAAAAGCTTATTCAATGCTCTATAAGATAATGACAAAATATCATTGCTCATTTACCTAAAAAAATGAGAAAAATCAATTAAACTCAATGAAATTTACGCGACACACAATATATACACTATAATTTGAACTATACAACATATGCACAAAAGTTGAGGTTTATTGGTTGAATCAAGCCAATAAGTGCCAATTATTTACACTCAAAATCAGTACATTTTAGCATTTATCAACTCTCCCCAACTTAAACTTGTTTGTCCTCAAACAAGAATTGATCAACTCAAGGAAACAAAAGTAATAAGCAAGCAATCACGATTCAACAAGTTTTGAAAAACAAAAACAAATGTATGGTTCAACACAAAAACGTACATGCAAAGCGAAACATACCACTAAACTATAACGATAACATGAAAACGAAACAACTTCTAAATACAAAACACATGTCAAAAATTCTAAGACAATACAAAGTTCAAAAATGAATCACACCTAGCATACACTTCATCGATAGATGAATAAAAAAAATATGAGGGACTTAACTCTCACCCAACAATCAAGTCAACAACAGGTTAAATTATGCATTCATCAAGAAAAAACTCATATTGAACAGTATAAAAACAAAAATCACAAGGGCTTTAAGGGTTGTAATGTGGCTTGGGTAACAAAAATTGTTTTTATCAAGGTAAAAGAATAAAAACTTGCCTAATCAAATGAGAGTGGTCATTTCTCACAATCTTAAGCACTCACAAATTCCAATCACCTTTTTATCTTTTCCAAATTGTTACACCATTCCATGCAACGTATTCGCATAACATTATTCTTGTTTTTTTCTTCTTTTTTTTTCAATTCTTTTCCTTCTCTTTTTTTTTCTTTTTCATTTTTTCTTTTCTTTCTTTTTCAAACTTTTTCTTTTTCTCAACCTCTTACCAACCAACCTCTTCTCCCCAACTTGAATACAACCACACATAGTGATATGAATGCTCCCAGACTTATTAGGCAAGGGTAAAAACTCAAATAACAAGTCATGGTTATAGTTCACGAAAAAGTATTAGAATCCATACAAAAATGAACTTAACACCAATATGGATTCTAACAAAGGCTCAAAGGGGGTAAGCAAATTCTCACTCACTCACAAGGTAGATTGACTATTTGGTCAAGTGGTTATGCTCAAAATCAAACAAAATGCCTTGATCATTTTAGCGCTATCATACAAATAAACACAAATACAAGATTAAACATAATAAAACCGAGTTAAACAAGAATGTTGGTCTCCTACATATAGTAAATAATGGAAAGCTCCTCACAAAAAGGTTTAGTTCTAAAGTGATTCAAAACTGAACAAGTATGGCAAAAGAATGAATGACATAAAAATTGTACAAATGAAAAGTCTCATACATTCGCAAGTTGAAATGATCAAACTTGGAAAATCACAAAGTGCATCCTCAAGCTAATAAAAAATAAACTTGAGAGCAAACACAAACATTATTCTAACAACCTAACAAAATTGAATTAAACTAAATAAACATAAAGCTATAC
The DNA here is from genome assembly GCA_963859935.3 of Lathyrus sativus. NCBI lineage: Eukaryota > Viridiplantae > Streptophyta > Magnoliopsida > Fabales > Fabaceae > Lathyrus > Lathyrus sativus. The sequence continues at coordinate 706,295,753 of OZ012735.1, read as the reverse complement.
AAACTCAAAAACCGTTGGGTTGCCTCCCAACAAGCGCTTGTTTCATGTCGTTAGCTCGACACCTTTAGTGTTCTTTGCTAGTAACTTCCTCACATATACGTCTATGCTTTGTCAAAGCGCCAACCTAATGAAAGTGTCCTAACCAAACACTTGAAAAAATGTTACGCGAACAAAATATATACAACACTTAAACAAACATAATGTAAGACAAAAGTAAAACAAGTATCTATACAAGCATATATATATACAATTATGTGCAAAGCTTAGAAATAAAGAAACTATCACAATGCGACTCAATATCAAAACCAATCCACGACAACGTGCGTGCGTGTGTACGTATGTCTGCGCGTGCGCGTGCGTGTGTCCATGTTTGTGTGTGTGTGAGCGCCCGCGCATGCGTGACTACGTGTGTGCGCCCGTGCGTTCGGACGTGTGTCTCTGCATGTTTGTGCTTGTGTGTGTGCGTAGGCGTGTGCGTGTTTGTGCGCGTGCGTGTGCGCACGTGCGTGTCTGTGCGTGTGTGTATGGGTGTGCGCGTATGCGTGCGTGCATGTGTGTGTGCGTGCATGTGTATGGGTGTGTGAATGCATGCGTGTGTGCGTGTATGTGCGTATGCGTGTGCATCCGCGCGTGCGTGTGTGTGTGTGTGTGTCTGTGTTTGTGTGTGTGCGTGTGCGTGTGCGCATGCGTGTTTGTGTTTGTGCGTGTGTGTGCGCGTGTGCGTATGTGTGTGTGTGTGCGCACATGTATATGTGTGTGTGCACGCGTGCTTACGTGTGTGTGGGTGTGGTGTGTGCGTGTGTGCGAGTCTGTGTGTGTGCGTGTGTGTCTGTATGTGTGTGTGTATGCGTGCGCGCACATGTGTGTGTGTGTCAGTGCATCCGCGCGTGCGTGTGTGTGTGTGTGTGTGTGTCTGTGGGCCCGCGCGCGTGCGGGGGTTTGCCTGTGCGCGCGCGTGTGTTCGTGTGTCTCTGCGTGTCTTTGTCTGTGTCTGTGCGTGTGCCTATGCGCGTGCGTGTTTGTGTGTGTGCGTGTGTACGTGTGTGCACGTGCGTGTTTGTGTGTGTGCGTGTGTACGTGTATGCACGTGCGTGTCTGTGTGTGTGTGTGCGTGCATGCGTGTGTGTGCGTACGTGTGTGCATGCGTGTGCGTATATATGTGCGCGCGTGTTTCTGTGTTTGTGCGTGTACGTGTCTGTGTGTGGCGAACATGCGCGCGTGCGTGCATGTGCGTGTGTGTCTGTATGTATGTGTCTGTATGCATGACTGTGCGCGCGTGCGATTACGTGGGTGTGCTTATGCATGCGTACGTGCTTGTGTTTCTGTGTGTGTGTGTGTGCATGTCTGTGTGTGTGTGTGTGTGCATGCATGTCTGAGTCTGTGCGCGCAAGCGCGAGCGCGTGCGTGCGTGTGTCTCTGCGCTTCTGTGTTTGTGTGTGTGCGCATGCATGTCCGTGTGCATGCGTGCGTGTGTGTATGCGCGGGTGCGTGTATGTGCGTGTGTGTGTGCATGTGTGTGTCCGTGCATATGTGTGTGTGTGCATATGTGTGTGTGTGTCTGTGCGTGCGTGTGTGTCTGTGTGTGTATGCGCGTGCGCATGTGTTGGTGTACGCGCGCGGGTGTGTGTGTCTGTGTGTCTGTGCGTGCGCGAGTACGCGTGTTTGCGTGTGTGCTCGCGTGTAAGTGCGCGCACACGTGCATGCGTGTGCGCGTATGTCTGCGTGTGCGTGTGTGTGCGAGTGAGCGCGCGTGTGTGCGTGTTTGTGTGTGCGTATCTGTGCGTGTGGGTGTGCGCGCGTGAGTGCATGTGTGTGTATACGTGCGTGCGTGTGTGCGTGCGTGCATGCGTGTGCGTGTATATGTGCACGCGCGTGTCTGGGTGTGTGCGCGTGCGTGTCTGTGTGTATGCGTACTTGCATGTGCGCGTGTGTTTGCGTGTGTGCCTGCATGTATGTGTGTGTTTGCGTGTCTGTGTGTATGTGTGTGTGTGTGTGTGTGCGTGTGCGTGTGCGCATGCCTGTGTCAGTGTTTGTGCGCGCGTGCGTGCTTGTGTTTCTGCATGTTTCTGTGTGTGTGTGTGTGCGTGTGTACATGCGTATCTGTGTGTGTGTGTGTTTGCGTGCGTGTCTGTGTGTGTGTGTGTGTGCATGTGTGTATGCGCATGCATGTCTGAGTCTGTGCGTGTGTGACCGTGCGCGCGAGCGCCTGCATGCGTACGTGTGCCTCTGTGTGTCTGTGTTTCTGTTTGTGTGTGTGCATGTGCGCGTGCGTGTCTGCATGTCTATGGCGTATGTGTGCGTGCGCGTGTGTGTATATGCGTGTGTGTGTGTACGCGTGCGTGTTTGTGCGTGTGTGTGCGTGTGCGTCCGTGCATATGTGTGTGTGTCTGTGCGTGCATGTGTGTTTGTGTGTGTGTGCGTGTGTGCACTTACGTGTCTGTGTGTGTATGCGCGTGAGCGCGTGCGCGTGTGTTGGTGTGTCCGCGTGCGTGCGCGCGGGTGTGTGTGTCTGCGTCTGTATGTCTGTGTGCGCGCGAGTACGCGTGTTTGCGTGCGTTCTTGCATGTGGGTGCGCGCACACGTTCATGCGTGTGTGCGTATGTCTGCGTGTGCGCGTGTGTCAATGTTTGTGTTTGTATGCGCACACGCGTGCACGACTGCCTGTGCACGCGCGCGTTTGGGCGTGTGTCTCTGCGTGTCTGTGCTTGTGTGTGAGCGTATGCGCATGCGTGTTTGTGTGTGCGTGTGTGTGTGTGTGCATGTGGGTGTGCGCGCGCGCGTGGGTGTGTGTGTGTGTGTGTGTGTGTGTTCGTGCATGTGTGTATGTGTGTGTGCGTGCGTGCATGCATGTGCATGTATATGTACACACATGTGTCTGTGTGTATGCGTGTGCGTGTCTGTGTTTGTGCGTACGCGTGTGTGCGCGTGTGTGTCTGTGTGTATGTGTGTGTCTATGTGTCTGTGTGCATGGACGTGTATGTACGTGTGTTTGTGCGCGCGTGCGTGCTTGTGTTTCTGCGTGTCTGTGTCTGTGTGTGCGCATGCGTGTGTGTGTGTGTGTGTGTGCGTGTGTGTGTGTGTGCATGCATGTCTAAGTCTGTGCGTGTGGAGTGCGCGCGCGAGTGCCTGGATGCGTGTGTGTGCCTCTGCGTGTCTGTGTCTGTGTTAACGTGTGCGCGTGTGCGCGTGTGTGTCTGCGTGTGTGCGTGCGTATGTTTGTGTGTGTGCGTGTGCGTGTCTGTGTGTGTGCGTGTGTGTGTGCCCGCGTGCGTGTGTGTGTGTGTTTGTGTGTGTGCATGCGTGCGTGTACGTGTGCGTTCGTGCGTGTGCGTGCGCGTGTGTGTGTGTGTTTGTGCATGCATGCATGTTTGAGTGTGTGTGTGTGTGCGCGTGTGTGCGCTTACGTATCTGTGTGTGTACGCGCGTGCGCATTTATTTATATGTGTACGTGCGTGTGCGCGGGTGTTTGTGTGCGCGTCTGTGTGTCTGTGCGTGTGCGAGTACACGTGTTTGCGTGCGTGCATGTGGGTGCGTCCGCACGTGCGTGCATGTGTGCGTGAGTCTGCGTGTGTGCGTGCGTAAGTGTGAGCGCGTGCGCGTGCGTGTGTTCGTATGTGTGTGCGCCCGCGTGTGCCTGACTGCGGGTATGCGCATGCGCGTTCGGGCGTGTGTCTGTGTGTCTGTGCCTGTGTGTGTGCGTATGCGCGCGCGCGTGTGTGTGTGTGTGTGCGCGTGCGTGTCTGTGCGTGTTTGTGTGTGTGCATGCGCGCGCATGCGTATGTGTGTGTGCGTGCGTGCATGTGTATGTACATGTGCGTGTGAATGCGTGCGTGGGTGTGTGTGTGTGCGTGCGTGCATGTGTGCATGTATGTGTGTGTGTGTAAGTGCGTGCACGTGCGTTTGTGTTTGTGTTAGTGTGTGCACGTGCGTGTATGTGTGTGTGTGTGTGTTTGTGCGCGCGCGTTTGTGTGTGTGTTAGTGTACGTGTGTGTGCGCGCGCGTGTTTGTGATTATGTGTGTGTGTGTGTGTGTGTGTGTGTGTGCACGTACGTGTATGTGCGTGTGTGTGTGTGTGTGTGTGTGTGCACGTGCGTGTATGTGTGTGTAAGTGCTTGCGCACGCGTTTATGTATGTGTTAGTGTGTGTGTGTGTGCGCGCACGTTTGTGTATGTGTTAGTGTGTGTGTGCGCGCATGTTTGTGTGTGTGTGTTTGTGCGTGCATGCGCGTGTGCGTGTCTGTGTGTGTGTGTGTCTGTGTGTGTGAGCGTGTATGAGTGGGCGTGTGTGTGAGCGTGCACGCGTGCGTGTGCGTGTGTGTGTGTGTGTGTGTGTGTGTGTGTGTGTGTGTGTGTGTGTGTGTGTGTGTGTGTGCGTGCGTGCGTGCGTGTGTGTGTGCGTGCGTGCGTGTGTATGCGTGAGCGTGTGCGCGCGCATGTGTGTGTGTGTGTCTGTGCGCGTGCGTGTACCTGCTTGTGTGTGAGTGTGCGCGCGCGTAGGTGTGTGTGTGTGTGTGTGCGTGTGTGTGCGTGCGTGCGTGTGTGTGTGCGTGTATGTGTGTGTGTGTGTGTGTGTGTGTGTGTGTGTGCCCGCGTACGTGTCTGTGTGTGTGTGTGCGCGCGTGCATGCGTTTGTGTATGTGTGTGTGTGTGCGTGTGTGTGTGTGTGCGTGCGTGTGTGTGTGTGTGTGTGTGTGTTTGTATGTGTGTTTGTGTGTCTGCAAACGTGCGCGTGCATGTGTGTCTATCTGGGTGTCTGTGTCTGTGTCTGTATGTGTGCGTGTGCGTATCTATGTGTCTGTGTGTGTGTGTGTGTGCGCGCGTGCGTGTGCGAATGTCTGCGTGCGTGCGTGTGCGAATGTCTGCATGCGTGCGTGGTTTTGTGTGTGTAGTTGTGAGTGCCGGCGGGCGTGCGTGTTGCGTGTCTGTGTGTAAGGGTGTGCGCGTGCGTGTCTGTGTGTGTGTGTGTGTCTGTGTGTGCGCGGGTTCGTGTGTGCGTAATTATATGCGCGCGCACATGTGTCTCTGTGTATGTGTGTGTGTGTGCGCGTGTAAGTTCGCGCGTGCGTGCCCATGTGCGTACGAGTGTGTGGGCGCACGTGCTTGCGTGTGTCTCTGCGTGTCTGTGTCTGTTTGTGTGTGTGTGCACGTGCGTGTGTGCGTGTGTGTGTGTGTGTGCGCGCGTACGTGTCTGTGTGCGCATGCGTAAGTGTGTGTTTGTATGTATACGTACGTGTGTGTGTGTGTGCAAGCTTGCGTGTGTGTGTGTGTGTGTGCGCGCGTGTGTGCGCGTGTGTGTGTGTGTGCGCGAGTGCGCGCGCGTGTTTGTGTGTATGCCTGTGTGAGTTTGTGCCTGTGTGCATACGTGCGGGCGTGAGTATGCGCGCACGCGTGCGTGTGTGTGTGCGTGCGCGGGCGTGCTTGTGCTTGCGCGCGCGAGCTTTCTTGCGTGCGTGCCTAGGCGTGTGCGCGCGCACGGGCCTGCGTTTGTGCGTCGCACGTGCATGCTTGTGTCTCTGCGTGTCTGTGTCTGTGTCTGTGTCTGTGTTTGTGTATGGGCGCGCTTGCGTGCATGAGTGTGTGCGCGCACGTGTGTGTGTGTATGTGTGTGTGCGTGTCTGTGCGTGTCTGTGTGTGTGCGTGTGCGTGTATGCGTGTGTGTGCGTGTGTGTGTGTGTGTGTTCATGTATGCGTGTGCGTGTGCGTCTCCGCGTGCGTATGTCTATGCGTGTCTGTGTGTGTGTGTGTGTGTGTGCGTGTGCGCATGCGTGTTTGTGTGTGCGCGTGTGCGTGTGCGTGTCTGTGTGTGTGTGTCTGTATGTGCGCGCGCGCGTGTGTGCTTGCACGTGTGCTTGCGTGTGTATGTGTATGCGCGTCGCGCGCGCGTGCTTTCTTGTGTCCCTGCGAGTCTTTGTCTGTGTCTGTGCGTGTGCCTGTGAGCGTGTGTCTCTGTGTCTGTGTACGTGTGTACATGTGTGCGCGTGCGTGCCTTTGTGAGCGCGTGTGTGTGAGTGTGTGTGTGTGCATGCGTGTGCGTGTATATGTGTAGTGCGTGTTTGTGTATGTGTGTGTATGCATGTCTTTGTGTGTGAGTACATGCGTGTGTGCGTGTTTGAGCGTGTGTACCTGTGTGTCTGTGCGTGCGGGCGCGTACGTGCGTGTGTGTGTGTGTGTGCACGCATGCGTGCTTGTATTTCTGCGTGTCTGTGTCTGTGTGCGCATGCGTGTCTTTGTGTATGCGTGTGTGTGTGTGTGTGTGTGTGCGTGTGTGTCTTTGTGTATGCGTGTCTGTGTGTGTGGGTGAGCGCGCGCACGAGTGCGTGTTTGTGTTTGTGTGTGTGCATTCGTGCGTGTGGGCGCGCGTGCGCGCGTGTGTGTATGTATGTGTATGTGTGTGTGTGTGTGTGTGTCTGTGTGTGTGGGTGAGCGCGCGCGCGAGTGCGTGTTTGTGTGTGTGCATTCGTGCGTGTGTGCGCGCGTGCGCGTGTGTGTGTATGTATGTGTATGTGTCTGTGTGTCTGTGCGCGCGCATGTGCCTGTGCGCATGCGTGTGTGACTGTGTGTGCACGCGCCTGCGTGTGGCCCGGCGTGCGTGTGTGCGCGCATGCGTTCGTGCGTGCGTGCCTGCGTGTGTGCGGCGCACGTGCCTGCGTGTGTGTGGCGCACGTGCGTGTGTGTGTCTCTGTTTGTCTGAGTTTGTGTCGGTGTCTCTGTATGCACGTGTGTGCGTGCGTGTCTGTGTGTGTTCATGTGTGGGCGTGCGTGCGTGCGTGTGGGCGTGCGTGTGTGAGTGTGTGCCCGCGTGCGTGCTTGTGTGTCTGTGTGTGCGTGCGTGTCTGTATGTGTGTGCGTGCGCGTCTGTGTGTGTGTGAGAGTGTCTGTGTGTTTGTGTGTTCGTGCGTGCGTGTGTGCGTGTTTATGTGTATGTGCGTGTGTGTGAGCATCCGCGAGTGCGTACGCGCGTGCGTGTGTCTCTGCGTTTCTGTGTCTGTGTATGTGAGTATGCGCATGCATGTTTGTGTGTGTATGTGTGTGTGTGTGTATGCGTGTGCGTGTGTGTGCGTGTGTGTGCGTACGTGCGTGCGGACGTTTGTATGTGTGTGCGTGCGCGTGTCTGTGTGAATACATACGTGCGCGCGTGTCTTTGTGTATACACACGTGCGCACGTGTGTGTGTGTGTGTCAATGGGTATGTGTGTGTCTGCGTATCTTTGCGTGCGGACGCGTACATGCGTGTATGTGTGCGCGTGTGTGTGCTTGTGTTTCTGCGTGTCTGTGTCTGTGACTGTGTGTGTGTGTGTGTGTGTGTGTGTGTGTGTGTGTGTGTGTGTGTGCGTGCGTGTCTATGTGTGTGCGTGTCTATATGTTGTGTGTGCGTGCATGCATGTCTGAGTGTGTGCGTGTGTGTGCGCGTATACAAGAGCGAGCGCATGCGTGCATGCGTGTGTCTTTGCGTGTCCGTGTGTGTGCATGTGCGCGAGTGCGTGTGTGTGCGTGTTTGTGTGTGTGTGTACGCGTGAGTTTTTATGCATGTGTGTGCGTGTGTGTACGTGTGTGCCCGTGCGTGGGTGTGCTTGCGTGTGTGTGTGTGTCTGTGCGTGTGTGCGTGTGCGTGTCTGTGCGCGTGTGTGCGCGTGCGTGCGCTTACGTGTTCGTGCGTGCGTGCGTGCACGCGGTTGTATTTGTGTGCGTCTGTGTGTCTGTGAGCGCGAGCGTGCGCGTGTTTGCTTGCGTGCGTGTGGATGTGCGTGCACGTGTGTGCGTGTGTCTGCATGTGCGCGTGTGTGCATTTGCCCGTGTGTATGTGTGTGCGCCCGCACGTGCGTGATTACGTGTGTGCGCGCTCGCGTCCGGGCATGTGTCTCTACATTTTTATGCATGTGTGCATGCGTATGCGCGTGCGTGTTTGTGTGCGTGTGTGTGTGTGCGCGTGTGTGTGTCTGTGCGTGTCTATGTGTGTGCACGCGCGTGCGTGCGTGCGTGTGAGTGTGTGTGTGCGTGCATGTGTGTGTGTGTGTGTGAATGCATGCGTGTGTGTGTGCGTGTACGCACGTATGTGTGTGTGCGTGTGTAAGCGCGTGCGCGCGCGTTTGTGTGTGTGTTTGTGTGTGTGTGTGCGTGTGTGCGTGTGTGTCTGAGAGTGTCTGTGTGCGTGCGTGCATTCGTGTGCCTGTGCACGCGCGCCTGCGTGCGTGTGTCTCTGCGTGTCTGTGTGTGTGCGTGTGCGCGTGCGTGTCTGTGTATATGTGTGTGTGTGTGTGCGCGCGTGTTTCTGTGTTTGTGAGCGTACGTGCGTGAGTGGGCGTGTGTGTGTCTGCGGGCGCGCGTGTGCCTGCTTGTAGGTGTGTGCGTGCACGCTTGTGTGTGTGTGTGGGTGCATGGGTGTGTGGGTGGGTGCGTGTGCATGCACGCGCGTACGTGTGTCTCTGCGTGTTTGTGTATACGTGTGTGCGTGCGTGTCTGGGTGTGTGCGTGTGTGTGCGCGTGCGTGTCTTTGCGTGTGTGTGTGTATGTGTGTGCGCGTGCGTGCGTGTATGTGTGTGTGTGTGTTTGTGTGTCTGCACACGCGCGCGTGTGCCTACGTGTGTGTGCGCACATGCTTGTGTCTCTGCGTGTCTGTATCTGTGTGTGTGTGTGTGCGTGTATATGTGTGTGTATGCGTGCGTGTCTGAGTTTCTGCATGTGTGTGTGTGTGCGTGTGTGCACGCGCGCTGACGTTCGTGCTGCGTGTC
>OZ012735.1:706267026-706274526 GCA_963859935.3 Lathyrus sativus | reverse complement strand
TAAGTGTGTGTGGGTGTGCGTGTGTGTTTATGTGCATGTGTGTCTACGCGTTTGTGTGTGTGTGTTTGCGCGCGTGTGTGCGTGAGCATGTGTGCGCGCGCATGTGTATGTGTATATGTGTGTGTGTGTGTGTCTGTGCGCATGCGCGCGCGTGCGTCTGCGCATGTGTGTGCGTGTGCGTGTGTGCGCGCGCACGAGCGTTCGTGCTCGCTTGTGTGCACGCGTGCGTGCGTGCGTTTGTCTCGGTGTGTCTGTGTTTGTGTGTGTGCGTGTGCGTGTGTGTGTGCATGCGTGTCTGTGCGTGACTGTGTGTGTGCGCGTGGGTACGTGTGTGTCTGTGCGTGCGTGCGTCCGTGCGTGTCTGTTTGCGTGTGTGCATGTACGTGTGTGTATGGGTGTGGGTGTGGGTGTGTGTGTCTCCGCGTGTCTGTGTCTGTGTCTATATGCGTGTGTGTGCGCATGCGTGTTTGTGTGTGTGCGTGTGTGTATGCGCGTACGGGTCTGTGTATGCGCGCGTGAGCGTGTGCGCGTGCTTGCCTGTGTGTGTGTGTGTGTGTGCATGCATGTGTGTCTGTGAGTGTGCGTGTGCGTGTCTGTGTGTGTGTGTATGTGTATGCGCCTGCATGTGTGTGTGTGTGTTTGTGTGCGTGTGTGTACGCGTGCGTGTCTGTCTGTGTGTGTGTACGTCTGTTTTCCCGCGCGCATGCGGGCGTGTTCGTGTGTCTCTGCGTTTCTTTGTCTGTGTCTGTGAGTATGCGTGTGCGCGTGCATGTGTGTCTGTGTGTTTGCGTGTGTGTGTGAACGCGTACGTGCGTGTCTGTGTGTATGCGTGTGCGTAAGTGTGCGTGCAGGCGAGTATGTGCGTGCGTGCATGCGTGTGTGTCTGTGTGTGTGTCTGTATGTGTGTGTGTGTACGCGTGCGTGTCTGTGTGCGTGTACGCGTGCATGTTTGCGTGTGTGTGCGTGTGTGTGTGTGTGTGTGCGCCAGCGCATGCGTGAGTGCGTGTGTGTGCGCGTGTGCGGACGTGTGTCTCTGCATGTCAGTGTCTGTGTCCGTGTGTATGCGTGTGCGCGCGCGTGTGTGTTTGTGTGTGTCGGGGGGTAAGTGTGCGCGTGCGTGTCTATGTGTGTGTGTGTGGGTAAGTGTGCGCGTGCGTGTCTGTGTGTGTATGTGTATGTCTGTGTGTATAAGTGTTTGTGTGTCTGTGCGAGTGTGTGCGTGCGTGTGCGCACGCGCGCGTGCTTGCGTGTGTCTTTACGTATATGTGTATGTGTGTGTGCGTGTGCGCGTGCGTGTCTGTGTGTGTGCGTATGTGTATGTGTGCGCGTGAATGTATGTGCGTGTCTGTGTGTGTCAGCATGCCTTAGTGGGCGTGCGTGCGTGCGTGTGTGTGTGTATGTGCGTGCCTGTGTGTGTGTATGTGTGTGCGTGCGTGTCTGTTTGTGTGTATGTGTGTGCGTGTGTGTGTGTGTGTGTATGTTTGTTAAAGCGCGCGCGCGTGCCTGCCTGTGTTTATGTGCGTGCGTGTGTGTATCTCTATATGTGTGTGTGCGTGCGTACGAGTGCGCGCGCGTGCTTGCGTGTGTCTCTGCGTGTCTGTATCCGTGTCTGCGTGCGCGTGTCTGTTTGTGTGCATGTGTGTGTATGCGCGTACGTGTCTGTGTGTGTGCGTGTGTATGCGCGTGCGAGTGTGTGTGTGTGCGTGCGTGTGTGCGTGCGTATGTGTGTCTGTGTGCGTGTGTGTGTGCGCACATGCGTGCGTGTGACTCTGCATATCTATGTCTATGTTTGTGTGTGTAGGTGTGCATGTGCGTGTCTATGTATGTGCGTCTGTGTGTGTGTGTGTGTGTGTGTGTGTGCGCATGCGTATCTGTGCGTGCGAGTGTGTGCGTGTGTGTGCGTGCGCGTGTGTGTATGTCTGTGTGCGCACGGGCGTACGTGCTGCGTGTTTGTGTCTGTGTGTATGGGTGTGCATGTGTGTGTGTATGTCTGCGTGTGCGCGGGCGTGCGTGCTGCGTGTCTGTGTTTGTGTGTATGGGTGTGCGTGTCCGTGTCAATGTGCGTGCGCGTGTGTGTCTTTGTGTGTGTGTGTGTGTGTGCATGCGTGTGTGTGTGTGTGTATGTATGTGCGCGCGCGTGCTTGCGTGTTTGTGTGCGCGCGTGCTTGCGTTTTTGTGTGCCTGCATGTGCGTGCGCGCACGTGCGTGTGTCTCTGCGTGTCTGTGCATGTGTGTGTGCGTGTGCGCGTACGTGTCTGTGCGTGTGCGTGTACGTGCATGTGTGGGCGTGCGTGCGTAAGTGTGTGTCTGCGCGTTTGAGTGCGTGCTTGTGCGTCTGTATGTACGTGCGTGCGCGCGTGTCTGTATGTGTGTGCGTGTGTGTGTGTGTGTGTGTGTGTGTGTCTATACGTGCGTGCGTGTATGCGTGTGTGCGTGTGTATGCGTGTGTGTGTGTGTGCGTCCGAGCGTGCGTGCGTCTCTGCGTATTTGTGTGTGTGTGTGTGTGCGCGCATGCGTGTTTGTGTGTGTGTGTGCGTGTGCGCGTATGTGCATGCTTGCTTGTGTGTGTGTGTGCGTGCGTGTTTGTGTGTATGCGCGTGCGTGTTTGTGTGTTTGTGTGCGTGCGCGCCATGTGTGTGTGCGTGTGTGTGTGTGTGTGTGCGTGTATGTTTGTGTGTGGTTGTATGTTTGAGCGCGCGCGCGTGGCTGAATGTGTGTCGGTGTGCGCACGCGTGTGTCTCTCTGTGTGGGTGCGTGCGTGTGCGCGCGCGTGCTTGCGTGTGTATCTGCGTGTCTGTATCTTTGTCTGCGTGTGCGTGTCTAATTGTGTGTGTGTGCGTGCGTATGTGAACGTGCGTGCGCGGGTGCGTGTCTGTGTGTGTGTGTGTGTGCAAGCGGGCGTGCGCGCGTACGTGTTTGTGTGTATGTGTTTGTGTGTCTGTGCAAGCGCGCGCGTGCGTGCTTGTGTCTTTGTGTGTCTGTATCTGTGTTTGTGCACATGCGTGTCCATGTGTGTGCGTGTGTGTGCATGCGTGTCTGTGCGTGTCTAAGTGTGTACGTGTCAGAGCGTGCGTGTGTGTGCGGGCGTGTGCGGGTGTTTGTGTGTGTAAATGTACGTGCGAGCGCGTGCGTGTGTGTTGTGTGTCTGTGTCTGTGTCTGCGTGTGCGCCTGTGCATGTGCGTGTCTGTGTGCGTACGCGTGCGTGTCTGTGTGTGAGTATGTATATGCGTGTGGGTGTGGGTGTGTGTGTGTGTGTCTGTGTGCGCGCCTGAGCGTGCGCGTGCATGCGTGCGCGTGTCTCTGTGTGTCTGTGTCTGTGTCTGTGTCTATGTGTGTGCATGTGCGCGTGCGTGCCTGTGTGTGTGTCTGTGAGTGTGCATGTGCGTGTGCGTGTCTATGTGTGCGTGTGTGTGCGTGCATGCGTGTGTGTGTGTGTGTGCGTGTGTGCGCGTGCATGTCTGTGTATTTGCGCGTGCGTGTCTGTGTGTGTCTGTGCATGCGCGCATGTGTTTGTATGTCTGTGCGTGCCCACGTGCATGTCTTTTTGTGTGTATGTGTGTGTGTGTGTTTGTATGTGCGGGCGCGCGTGTGCTTGTGTGCGTGAGTGCATACGTGTGTGTGCGCGCGTGTGGGCATGCGTGTGTGCATGTGTGTGCGTGTCAGCGGGCGCGCGTGTGGGCACCTTCGCGTGCCTTCTTGCCTGTGCGCGCGAGCGTGCTCGCGTTTTTGTGTGCGTGCGCGCGTGCCTGCGTGTGTCTCTGCGTGTCTGTGTGTGTTTGTGTGCATGTCTGTGCATGTGTGTGTGTGTCTGTGTGTGTGGTTGTGTGTATGCGCGTGCGTGTGTGTGCGTGTGTGTATGTGTTTGTGTGTGTGTGTGCTTGCGTCCGTGCGTGTCTGTTAGTGAACGCGTGCGTGCGTGTCTGTGTATATGCGTGTGTGTACGCGTGCGTGCGTGCGTGTATGTGCATGCATCGTGTGTGTGTGTGTGTGTATGTGTGTGCTTGCGTGCGCGTCTCTGTGTGTGTGTGCGCGTGTACGTGTGCGTGTCTGTATGCGTGTACGCGCGTGTGTGTGTGCCTGCGTGTACGCGTGCGCGTAAGTGTGCACGCGTGCTTGTGTGTGTGTGCCAGCGCGTGCGTGAGTGCGTGTGTGTGCGTGCGCGTGCAGACGTGTGTCTCTGCATGTCAGTGTCTGTCTCTCTGTGTATGGGTGTGCGCGTGCGTGTGTGTGTGCGTGTGTGTGTGTGTGTGTGTGTGTGTAAGTGCGTGCGCACGTGTTTATGTGTGTGAGTGCGGGTAAGTGTGTGCGTGTTTGTGTGTGTGTGTGTGTGTGTGTGTGTATGTGTGTGTGTCTGTGTATGTGTGAGTGTATGTGTGTGTGTGCGCGCTTGCATGCATGCGTGTGAGCACGCACGTGTGCTTGCGGTTGTCTTTCCGTATCTATGTATGTGTGTGTGCGTGTGCGCGTGCGTGTCTATGTGTGTGCGTGTGCACGTGCGTGTCTGTGTGTGTGTGTATGTGTCTGTGTGCGCGTGCGTGTCTGTGTGTGTCAGTGTGTGCGTGCGTGAGTGTGCGTGCATGTCTGTGTGTGTGTGTGTGTGTGCGTGTGTGTGTATGTGCATGTCTGTATGTGTGTATGTGCGTGCGATCGTGTGCGCGCGCGTGTCTGTCTTTGTGTGTGTGTGCGTGCGTGCGTGCATGCCTGTGTGTGTGTGTGTGTACGTGTGTGTGTGTGTGTGTGTGTGTGTGTGTGTCCGAAAGCGCACGCGCACCTGCGTCTGTGTCTGTACGCACGCGCGTGTGTCTCTGTGTGTGTGTGTACGTGAGTGCGTGCGTGAGGGCGTGCGTGCGAGTATGCGTGCGTGCTTGCGTGTGTGTGTGTGTACGTGAGTGCGTGCGTGAGGGCGTGCGTGCGAGTATGCGCGCGTGCTTGCGTGTGTCTCTGTGTGTCTGTGTCTGTGTCTGCGTGTGCGTGTCTATTTGTGTGCGGGTGTGCATGCGCGTGTGCGCGTGCGTGTCTGTGTATGCGTGTGTGTGAGCGTGAGTGCGTGTGTGTGTGATTGCGTGCACATGTGTGTGTTTGTGTGCGCGCGTGCGTGTGTGTATCTGTGTGTGCGTGTGTGTGTGTGTGTGTACGCGTCCGCGCATGCGTGCGCGTGACTCTGTGTATCTGTGTCCGTGTTTGTGTGTGTACGTGTGCGTGTGTGTGTCTGCGCATGCGTGTCTGAATGTGTGCGTGTGTGTGCATGCATGCGTGCGTGCATGCGTGTGTGTGAGTGTGAGCGCGCGTGGGCTGCGTGTCTGTGTGCATGTGTGTGCATGTGCGAGTCTATGTGCGTGCGCGTGTGTGTCTTTGTGTGTGTGTGTGTGTGTATATGTGCATGCGTGTGTGCGTGTGTGTATGGGTGTGTGTGTGTGTGTCTGTGTCTGTGAGCGCGCGCGTGCTTGCTTGCATGTGTGCGTTTTTGTGTGCACGCGCGCGTTTGTCTCTGTGTGTGTGTGCCTGCGTGAGCGCGTGCTCGCGCGCGTGTGTGCTTACATGTGCGTGTGTCTCTGCGTGTGTTTGTTTGTGTCTATGTGTGTGCGTGTGCGTGTGCGTGTCTGTGTGTGTGCATGTGTGAGAGTGTGTTTGCGCGTGCGTGTCTGTGTGCGTGCGTATTTGTGCGCGTGCGTGCGTGTGCATACGTGCGTGTGTGTGTGTGTGTGTCTGTGTGTGTGCTTGCACGCGCGTGCATGTTTTCTTGTGTGTGTGTGTATGTGTGATAACGCGAAATCATATATATATAATGATGTACTTTTCTACTAATCGGCGACCGTTTTCACTCCGATTTCGGATATTTCCACACTATTTGCCCAGTATTTTGCAGATATTCAAAGTCCATGCTCAAATGGAGCAAGATAAAGAAAAGAAGCATTTACATGTGAAAATCAGGTGAAAATCAGGCCAAAAAGCAGCAAAAACGAGTTCTGCTGATATGACGACCGTCATGCGTGTGACGACCGTCACAGGTCCATGACGACCGTCATGGAGTTAAAATGCAGTTTTCTGCATGTGCTGTCAAGTGATGAAAATGCCAAAGAGGAGTGGACCACTAACTCCTATATTTTCTGATATCATTCTCACTTCCCGAAGAAATAAACCGTTGAATATCCCATCTATAAAAGTAGGTAGCTGGTACCAGAAAAAGGGGGCCGCATTGAAGAAATGAAGTGCTGCCAATTTACTTTCAGAGCAATATTCAGTTTCCCATTTTTTTTATCGTTGTTTTATTTCCTTTTTCTTTCCTTCCTTGCAATTGTTGTTTTACCTTCCTATTTCTATTCTGTACGAGTAATTGGCATAAAGACTAAATCCTGCCGCCATTTTGGAGGATTTCCCAAAAGCCAAATCAAATTGTTTACAGGTTTCTATTCTAATCGTAAATTTAATTGCTATTTCCTATTGTAATACATATTATTATTTTCTGCCATTATTTACGTGTTGTTAATTTATATTCCATGTCTGGCTAAATCTTAAGTAATCGGTATGTAATAAATAATCTGATGGGATCCAATAATTAACCGGTGTATATCTACCTTTTCAAAAACTTATTTATGGCTTCAGTTTTTAAATCGGTTTTTCTAAATAAACCTTCGTCGCGACAGCGAGAAATTATTTACAGTGGTTTTGCCACGACAGTGGGAAATTCATAAAGGTACGAACCAACAAGCGACAACTGAGGCTAAGACCAGATAGTAAAAATTAGGCATTCATTTTAAAAACAGCGACAACGCTTTAAAAGGAATTAGAACTTAATAGTTTTCAAAAAGTAACTTTAACCCCGAACGGGATAGCGACAACATACGTTCCGCCTTAGAGTTGTGACTAGCGTCAACAACCATCATGAGACAAAGGTCTTTAAACTATCATTTTCTTCTTAAACTATTTTTGAAAACCTAAAGACACCGGTGACCTATAGAATCCCTGAAGAAATAACATTTTACATACTGATTCAAGCATTCATACCTTAATTAAAAGTTTTAGTTCCCTTTAGTTCACACACTTATTTTGTTATTATTCTCCTAAAACATTATCAACCTTGCTAAACGCAGTAACACCCGATAATACTAGTTTGATTACGAGTCCTTGTGGGATCGATATCTATTATTACTACGCGATAGACTGTGCACTTGCAGTTAATTGAGTTAGACATAGAAAGTCGCGATCAAGTTTTTGGCGCCATTGCCGGGGACCCGTTTAGTCAATAGTGTAATCTTTTGTTACACAGTATAGACTAGGTTAACAATTCTCTCTCCCTCTACTCGTTCTTCGATTGTATGCCAAGTACTCGCTCACAAGGCGACATCTTACAACCTACAATCGTCGAACTAGAGCGCTTCTTACATTTAAGAAGGCGCATCATCGAATATCAACGAAGACACAATATTCCTGATCTTCTAGCTCATCCTCTTGTTGAAGAAGCAAAGATGGCTGAAGGACCTCAGAACAAACCGTTGAAG
>OZ012735.1:706189911-706266526 GCA_963859935.3 Lathyrus sativus | reverse complement strand
AATATCCAAAAAATCATAAAATAAAAAATATTGAAAAAATTTTGTTCTTTTTATAATATTTTTTATTTTAGGAATCAATAGGATTATTAGTTTTTATTTTAAGTTTATTTTAATTATTTTAAATTATTTAAATTTTATTTTTTCTTAACTAATTATTTAGTTTGGGCTTTAAAATGGGCTTTAGGGACATTATTGACAATTTGGTGTTAACCCTAATTTGTTCCCTATATATACATGTGTTGCCTTGTTGGAAAAAAGGGGAGAAGGAAAAAAACCTAAGAGGAGTGAGTGCCGTTTGCCGTTATTTAGTTTTCTTCTTCATCCATTACTATTGTTTCTTTTTCTTCATCGTTTACCGTTATTTCTTTTCCTTCATCTATTACTGTTGTTTCTTTTTCTTCATCTTTTACCGTTATTTCTTTTTCTTCATCTATTACCGTTATTTCTTTTTCTTTATCTATTACTGTTACGTTTATATATATATAATTTTTAAATTGTTAGAGTTTATATATATAAGATTTTTGATCGAATTATGTCGATACGATGTTTGCACATTTGTGTGCATGACGCGTGACATTTGTGTTAGTTCGATCTGGTTGCGATGATCGCATTTTTGTGTGAGCAATAATACTATTTTTTGCTTAATTTCTTTTTCTTTGCGATAAATTTTGTTTCGTCCGATTTAGATCTGGTTGCGATGAGCGCATTTCTGCGTTAGCAACATTGTTGGGTTATTTGGCACATTTAAAATTCATTATTGCTTTATTATTATTATTATTATTATTATTATTATTATTATTATTATTATTATTATCATTATTTATTATTATTATCATTATTATCATTATTATTACCATTATTATTATTATTGTTATCATTAATTTATTAAAATTTGTTATAATATAAAAATCTGTTTTTTAAAATAAATAACATTAACATCTTTTCCAAATTAATATGAAAACCTATTATTTTTAAGAAAAACTTTTTTTAGATAAATTTAAAATAATAACTAAAATCTTTTTTTTAAAATAATAACTAGAACCGTTATTTATTTTATTTTATTATTGTTCAATTCAAATTTCATTATCATATTGTATCTGCTCCTCTCATGTAACCTCGCGAACTTAACAATCGCTCTTTAAATTCTGCCTTTAAATTTCTGCTTGCATGGTTTAAATTATGACATTATCTCTCTGTTTGCATGATTCACGCGTTTACTATTATTTCTGTCACATTGCACACATCCGAAGGTTAGGTCTAACTGTTTGGCCGCCGCGCCAATAGTCCGTAAAACTTCACACATTCAATTTCAAATCCTCAAAACTACAAACTACAAACCCTAATTTTCACAAATGCCTCGCCGCAGGCAAAATTACAATTTTACCCTTAGCATTAGGTCAAAGAGCCGCCGCGCTCATTTTAGGGTTTCCCGCCGTGGAATCCCTAATTTAACCCTAATTACAACTTAACATTTCAACGTAGAGATTTGGAGTTTCTACACTCCATGTAAGCGTGTCCTTAAGATGCGTTTATTCCCCTTGAGACCTTGACCACAGTCAAGAAGTTTCTAACCTCCCTATTGAGGGGAACTACGATTACTCTGATTCCACTCCCGTAAGGATACGTAGGCACAAGATGCGATGTCTTGCCGAGTAAACTTAGAATTAACCCCCTTTATTATTTATTATTGCTTATTTATCTTTGCTATTTAATTATTTTGCTTATTATTTTGTAATTGTTTCTTGGATGTAAAGTTGTTTAATTATTTAATTATTATTATGGTTAGTAATTAGGGAGTGTAACAACATGTATGTAATATTAAAATAAATTTAGATCACTTTTAAATAAAGATAATTAAAATAAACACGTCACACACGTAAGTCGATTTTAATCGCCGTCTCACTTCCTAAGGATATCCCTCAAGTTGCCTACGAATAATGGTTAAGTGGGGTATATAAAGCAAGTCCCTCAAATAGAAAAATCATCAAAGTCCCTGATAGTTGCCTTTACGAATCGAGTCCCTTTCGAAAAATGATGATGGTCCCTTATATGTGCTTTATTACATCCCACAATGGCCTTCAAAGTCAAATTGTCCCTCACATATCCCTTAACATCCAAAGTAAGGACTACCTACTCCATTATAGTAGGGATAGTCTTACTAAAGGAAAGAATGAAGAATAAGAAAGACCTTTAAACATTAGGGTAGGTTACTCCTAGGTGCTTGCTCACTTCAAAACTGTTTCGCGCTTAAACAAATTTTCAACAAGTTTTCAAACAAGTTCTTAACACATCCTTACATGGATTATTTATTAACTATTCTGAAAATTTTCTATTCACACACTACAATTTCAAAACAATTCAAAAGTGAGCTTAAGTACCTAAGAGCCCATGGATAACCATGGATGAAAAGGATGCTAATACCTTCCCTTTTCATAACCTACCCCCCGGACCCAAAATATTCTCTAAGGTCTTTCCTGTTCTTTTATAACCTTTCCTTATGGATAAAATAAAAGTCGGTGGCGACTCTTGCTATCCGCAACATTGTTTAAAGTCAGTTCTCCCACCGTGTTACAGAACTGGCGACTCTGCTGGGGACCTATTTAAGAGGGGTACCCTTAGGAATTAAGATCACTTTAAATTGTTTGCCTTGTTTGCTTTATTATTATATTGTTGGGGTGCTCTTATGTGTGAAAGGTCCTAACCCGGATCTAGTGTACCTTAAGTAAATGGCAATAGACCAAGGAAACTGTACGACGTATATCGATACGGTTGATCTGGTGGCCATAGTTAGTGCGACTTCTTGGTTGGTGCTTATATTCCTTAAGTCAAGTTGAGGATAATATTGAGGCTGCCATATGTTGTCAATGCACTAACTGACTTTTAGAACCCTAGTTAACTCATCTTGGCCTTTAGAAAGTAGTGAGGTAACCGGCTTTGGTGCAGACTGAAGTTGGTTGACACTCGATACTACGCTCATTGAGATCTTAAACTTGGAGGGTTTTGGTTGGCAAGTAAGTTGCCTTCTGAACAACCACCCTTGTGAAGGATCAATGATATTGAGATCCCTTAGAACCTGGTTACTTTTGTAGGACAGGATGAACCATCTAACTTCAGGGGAGGGTACTTGCCTTTGAACCTCATGCAAGCCTTTAAACCTAGGGCTATGGTGTGACTTGTTTGTGTGTGCCACATGTTTGTGATTGAGCATGACATCATGACATCATCATGCATCATAAGCATATCATTTTCCCTAACCATTTCAAGGACCAAAGGATTTATCTTTGTTCTTTGTTGCAGGTCATGGCTTCTGCTCGTAGAAACACCATCAGGATCAACTTTGTAGGGATACCTGCTAAGCTCAAGGAGTTGGTTTCCCTAGTGCCTGATCATTCCCAGTTCAACAAGAGACATGGTCACTTATTGGATCTAGTTACTTCAGGGTTCAGTGAAGACATGATGAGTGTGCTGTTTCAGTTCTTTGACCCTAAGCACCATTGCTTTACATTTCCTGATTATCAGCTGGTTCCAACCATGGAGGAGTTCTCTAAACTTCTGGGTATACCTGTTCTTGATCAGAAGCCATTCACAGGCTTAGAAAAGGAGCTTAAACCAGAAGTTATTGCTGCAGCTCTACATCTGAAGAAGTCTGACATTGTTCTAGAGACGAGAAGTGGAGTTAAAGGTATTCTTGCCAAGGTATTAGCGGATAAAGCTCAAATGTTCTTGAAGGCTATGAGCTACGATGCTTTTGAGGAGATCTTAGCCTTATTGATTTATGGCTTAGTGTTGTTCCCCAATCCTGATCAGTTCATAGACGTTCATGCCATCAACATATTCCTGAGTCACAATCCAGTGCCTACCTTACTTGGAGACATCCTACATTCTCTTCACACCCGTACCACAAGGGCAAGAGGAACTTTGATGTGCTGCATACCTTTACTTTCTAGGTGGTTTATTTCTCACCCTCCTCGCTCAGTAATGAAGAATGAGCAAGAGTTCAGATGGTCCAAGAGGATCATGTCACTTTCTCACTCAGACATCCATTGGTGCTCCAGATCTATGGAGAATGTCACCATCATTGACCGTTGTGGGGAGTTTCCTAATGTACCACTTCTAGGCATAAGAGGAGGCATCACCTACAACCCATCTCTAGCTTTACGACAGTTTGGTTACGCCCGGAGCGATGGTCCACATGACATGTTGATTCAGGGCATTGTGTTTGACTACGACAACGATCTTCAGGGTTACCGTCAGAGATTCATACGAGCTTGGGGAAAGGTAAACAGGATTGACAGCAAGACACTGGAGCCTAAGTACACCATTCCTATGAAGGCTTATCTCAGATGGGTACGATTTCGTGCTCAGACACTCATGATGCCATATCCTGCCATCCTACCAGTTACCATGGAACCTGTTGCTGAAGGAGACACAACTTATACCATCCTTCACCCAGACATGCCTACTGATATGGAAGACTTGCAGAGATCATGGATCCAACTGAAAGAGCAAAGGGATACTTTCGAGGCTCATTACAAAGCAAGCCAAGCAAGGATCCTAGAGCTAACAAAGCTACTTCATGAGGAACGAAACCTCAACTCATACCTCAACACAAAGAGGAAACGTCCATGGGAGACTTAAAACCCCATCTTTTGTACTTATTTCGTTTTCATTTTTTGTAAGCATAAAAGGCAAAACAAGTTATTACTAATAAAAAGTTACTTTCTTGTTTGTTTAAGCAAATTTAAATCCTGCGGTCCTTGAAAACATTGCATATGCATTCCCATATCATTGCATCACAGGTTTATAATTGTGCACAGGTTTCTTATCTCCTCGCTGTTTATTTCAGCAATGGCTCTTGAACAATCAGTTAAGGATCTCCAGGCACAGAATGCACAGTTCCAAGAGCTGATCCTGAACCTATCCAAGGGGCAGGATGAATTGAAGACACTGCTGGCCAAGAAAACTAAGAAGGCTAGAAGGTCTGCTGGGTTGCTCAACATGGGGAGAAGGTTCAAAGGTCCTGTCAAGACCAAGGAAGGGGTTGGAGACTATGAATCTGAGGAATCTGAGAAAGAGAGAGGCAGTCTCCACAATACTATGGGGGACTCTGATTCTGAGACTAACTACTACCATGAGCCTACCGAAGACAAATTCAAGATGCTGGTGGATAGAATGGATGCTATGGAATTACAGAAATCATCTGGGCTGGATTTTGAGGATTTGAGCTTGATATCTGGGGTGGTCATACCCATTGGGTTCAAAGTTCCTACATTTGTTGTCTATGATGGGGTCTCTTGTCCCAAATTGCATCTGAGGTCTTATGTCAGAAGAATGCAACCCCACACTGCTGATAAAAAGTTGTGGATCCATTTCTTTCAAGAGAGTTTATCTGGAGCTCAGCTAGAGTGGTATTATCAGTTGGAGAGTGTCAACATCAGAGATTGGAATGACCTTGCTGAAGCTTTCTACAAGCAGTATCAATACAATGCTGACTTAGCCCCCACTCGCATGCAGCTTCAAAGCATGTCTATGGGTGCCAAAGAAAGCTTTAAGGAGTATGCTCAGAAGTGGAGAGACTTAGCTGGAAGAGTTCAACCCCCTTTGACTGATAGGGAGTTGGTTGATATGTTCATGTGTACGCTGAATGGTCCGTTTTACAGTCATCTCATTGGAAGCTCATCATCTGGCTTCACTGAGTTGATCATGACAGGAGAGCGAGTAGAGAATGGTATCAAGAGTGGTAAGATCCAAGTGGGCACTTCTTCATCAGGTGCTGCAAAGAAGCCTCCCACTGGGAAGAAAGAATCCAATGCTGTGTATGGTCAGCCTGATCGTAACAGAAGGCATCAGTCTGTTAGTGCAGTTCATATTTCAAATCCAACTCCTGCAACAACAGAGCAGCCTCAAGGCAACCAACAGAGGGCTAGAAGACAGTTCACGAAGATCAACATGTCAATGGCTCAGGCATTGCAACACTTGTTGAAAGCTGAACTTATTACCCTGAGGGAGGCCCCTCAGAATCCCAATGTTACCTCTCCCAAGTACAATCCCAATGCACGATGTGCATATCATTCAAACTGTCCAGGACATGATACTAATAACTGCTGGGTCTTGAAGAACAAAATTCAGGATATGATTGATGCTGGAGAAATTGAGTTTGATCCACCAGGTACTCCAAATGTGATTACAGCTCCAATGCCAAATCACGGGAAGACTGTCAACGCCATTGATGAAGATATTGATGAAGATCTGCATGTCTATTCAGTTATGGAGTTGAGCACACCATTGTCTGTTATCAAAAAGAGGTTAGTACAAGCTGGGATCTTTCCAGGTTGTCATGAAGATTGTCTATATTGTACCTATAAGCCGGATAGTTGCTTCATTGTGAGAGATGGGATTCAACGTCTCATGGATAAATATACTATAGTGTTTGAAAGAAGACCAGCATCTGTAGAAAGTATGGTGGATCATCTGACTCAGGGTAAGAAGATTGAAGAGGTTGACATGGTTGACAAAGTACCACTAAGAATCACTTCAAAGGGTCCCATTAAAATCACTCATCAGGGCCCAATCAAGATTATTGCTGAAGGTCCTGTGAAAGTTGTTGCTGAAGCCAGAGTAGCTCCTCTGATCATTACCACTCCTGGTCCTATTCCTTATACATCTGACAAAGCTGTGCCTTGGCACTATGGGTCTGATGTTTACATCCATGGTGTCAAGCAGGAGCCTTTACCTGATATGCCTGTTGACATTGATAATATTGCTGGATCTAGCAAGATCACTCGTAGTGGAAGAGTCTTCTCTCCTCCAGTTGCTTCTAAGAGTGCAGTTACTCCTGCTGTTACTTCCACCACTGATGCTCGGGGCAAGGGTCCTGTTATTGAGCCTGTATCTACTGATGTGCCAGCTGCTGATGACCTCTCTAAGCAGATGGAAGAAGTATTGAAAATCATTCGCAAGAGTGATTATGATATTGTTGATCAGCTGGGGCATACTCCCTCAAAGATTTCTATGCTCTCCCTGTTATTATGTTCTGAGGCTCATGCCAAGTCATTGATCAAGTTTCTAAAGATGGCTCATGTACCCAGTGCAATTTCTGTGGACCAGTTTGAGAATTGTGTTGCTCACCTGACCTATGACAACGGGTTAGGATTTTCTGATGCTGACTTGACCCCTGCCAAGAGGGATCATAACAGGGCCTTGCATATTTCAATTGAATGCAGGGGCACTACCCTGTCTCATGTGCTGATAGACAATGGTTCCTCTCTGAATGTGTTGCCTAAGGAAGTCCTGAACAAGATGAGTCCTGAAGATACGGTATTGAAGCCCAGTAATATTGTGGTAAAGGCTTTTGATGGTTCTAGAAGAGTAGTGCATGGGGAAATTGATCTTCCAATCAAGGTTGGCTCTCAGGTGTTTACTGCTACATTCTATGCGATGGATATTCGTCCTTCGTACTCATGTCTGCTTGGTCGTCCCTGGATCCATGGGGCAGGTGCTGTGACCTCCACATTACATCAAAAGTTGAGATATCCGGTGAATGGAAAAGTTGTTACTGTCTTTGGAGAGGAAGAATACTTTGTCAGCCATGTAAACACTTTCAAGTATCTGGAAGTAGAAGGTGAATACATTGAAACTCCATGTCAGTCATTTGAAGTGGTTCCCTGGGCTGTTAAGGATTGTGTGACTCCTCCTGCTGTGAAGAAGGTTCCTGTGGTCATCAGAAACCCTCCAACAATGGCAATGGCCTCCCTCAATGATGCAAAAGCTGTGGTGGAAGAAGAGTCCCAGAAGGCTGTCCGTCGTGCCCGTGCTGTTCGTATCACCAATCAAGGGGTTATCAATGCTGTGGGAGATCAAGATGAAGACTACAACTGGGAGGCATGGATTTTTCCTACTGTGGGTGCTGGACTCAATAATTGGACAGCTGAAGATGTTATCCCTATCTCCTTTAGTCAGGAGTAAATACTATTACTGTGTTATGTTTATAATTTCTGGAACAATTAAAACTTTCAAGCCATGTGCCTTACCCGGGGCACAATGGTGTGCTTGTTACGGGTTGTCATTTCATTTGCATACTTCATTCAATAAAATTAGTGGACGTTTCGTTTTCGTAAATATTGTGTTCCTTGTCTTTCTTTTTCTTTTATTTTTGCTTTATCAGCTATGTGTTCTTACACACACCCACGTCACTAAAATGCAGATCCTCATCCACTCTGGATCCAGTTGATAACAGTTCTACTATTGCCAATTACAATTTCGAGAATCCGATCTATCAAACTGAAGACGGAAACGAGGACGATTGTGAAATACCTGTAGGGCTTGCTAGGTTGTTACAACAAGAAGAGAAAGCTATACAGCCACATGAAGAGCCAGTCGAGGTTGTGAATCTGGGAACTGAAGAAAACAGAAAAGAGGTCCAGATAGGGGCTGATTTAGAGGACAGTGTCAAGAGCAGGTTGATTCAGATGCTACGTGACTATGTGGAGATCTTTGCTTGGTCTTATGAAGATATGCCAGGGTTGGATACAGACATTGTGGTTCACCGTTTGCCAGTGAAAGAAGATTGTCGTCCAAAGAAGCAGAAGGTTCGTCGTATGCGTCCTGAAATGTCAGAAAAGATCAAAGCAGAGGTAATGAAACAGTTCAATGCAGGGTTCTTGGCCGTAACTTCTTATCCTCAGTGGGTTGCAAATGTGGTACCAGTTCCTAAGAAAGATGGTAAGGTACGTATGTGTGTAGACTACAGAGATCTGAACAAGGCTAGCCCTAAAGATGACTTTCCACTTCCTCATATTGATATTCTGGTAGACAACACTGCTCAGCATAAGGTATTCTCTT
Source organism: Lathyrus sativus (assembly GCA_963859935.3). NCBI lineage: Eukaryota > Viridiplantae > Streptophyta > Magnoliopsida > Fabales > Fabaceae > Lathyrus > Lathyrus sativus. The sequence goes on along the minus strand of OZ012735.1, from coordinate 706,257,685 downwards.
TTATGGATGGTTTCTCTGGTTACAATCAAATCAAGATGGCACCTGAAGATATGGAGAAGACTACATTTGTGACACAGTGGGGCACCTTTTGCTATAAGGTAATGCCATTTGGTTTGAAGAATGCAGGGGCAACATATCAGCGTGCTATGGTGGCTTTGTTTCATGATATGATTCATCATGAGATAGAGGTATATGTGGATGATATGATAGCCAGGTCTCAGAATGAAGAACAACATCTTGATCATCTGCACAAGTTGTTTGAGAGGTTGAAGAAATACAGGTTGAGATTAAATCCAAACAAGTGTACTTTTGGAGTTAGATCTGGAAAGCTCTTGGGTTTCATTGTCAGTGGAAAAGGTATTGAAGTGGATCCTGCAAAAGTGAAAGCTATACGAGAGATGCCAGCTCCCCGTACTGAGAAGGAGGTTAGAGGTTTCTTGGGACGATTGAACTACATTGCAAGATTTATTTCCCAATTAACTACCATCTGTGAGCCAATCTTCAAGTTGTTGAGGAAAGATCAGGTGATGGAATGGAATGATGAGTGCCAGACTGCCTTTGATGAAATCAAGAGATATTTGCTAGAACCTCCAATTTTAATGCCACCAGTTGATGGAAGACCCTTGATTATGTATTTAACAGTATTAGACAACTCAATGGGGTGTGTATTGGGGCAACATGACGAGTCTGGTCGAAAAGAGCAGGCAATATACTACCTTAGCAAAAAGTTTACCGACTGTGAAACAAGATACTCACTGCTTGAGAAAACTTGCTGCGCTTTGGCATGGGCTGCTCGCCGACTAAGACAGTATATGTTGACCCATACTACCTTGTTGATTTCGAAGATGGATCCAATCAAGTACATATTTGAGAAACCTGCTCTCTCCGGAAGAATTGCAAGATGGCAAATGATCTTGACGGAATATGATATACAGTATACCACTCAGAAGGCCATTAAGGGGAGTGTTGTTGCTGATCATTTGGCTCATCAAGCAGTAGATGATTACCAGTCAATGAATTTTGAGTTCCCTGATGAAGACATTATGTCTGTTACCAAAGAACCTGGACAATATGACGGACCTGAACAAGGATCCCGATGGACTATGGTTTTTGATGGTGCCTCCAATGCACATGGTAATGGTGTGGGTGTTGTGATTAGTTTCCCTGAAAGGATTATCACTGACAATGGCTCTAATCTGAACAACACTATGATTACTGATCTCTGTACGCAGTTCAAGATTAAGCATCACAACTCTTCTCCGTATCGTCCAAAGATGAATGGGGCAGTTGAAGCTACTAATAAGAACATTAAGAAGATTGTACAGAAGATGACTGTTACTTACAAGGATTGGCACGAGATGTTACCATTTGCTCTGCATGGTTATCGTACTACAATACGTACTTCAACAGGGGCAACCCCATTCTCCTTAGTCTATGGTATGGAAGCAGTTCTGCCTATTGAAGTTCAGATCCCCTCCTTGAGAATTATGAAGGATGCAGGCTTGGATGAAGATGAGTGGATTCAGACTCGACTTGACCAGATAAATTTGATTGATGAGAAAAGGTTAGCAGCAGTTTGTCATGGCCAGATGTACCAGAAACGGATGATCAAAGCTTTTAACAAGAAGGTTAAGCCAAAGGTATATCAGGCTGGTGACTTGGTAATCAAGCGTATCATATTACCACAGGGTGATCCTAGGGGCAAGTGGACTCCAACATATGAGGGACCATTTGTAGTCAAGACAAGTGTTCTCAGGAGGTGCCATGATACTGACTACAATGGATGGTGAAGACTTCCCACAACCTGTAAACGCAGACATAGTTAAAAAATACTACGCATAAAAAGAGACCCGCTAGGTTGACAGGCCTAGGCAAAAATAAGGGCATCCCGGCAAACCAAAAGGGTTTGGGCAAAAATTAGGGATATATATATAAAAAGATGTACACCCGGCAAGTCGAAAACCTGAAAAGGCGGCTTGGGCAAAAAAGGGTATCCCGGTGGATTGAAAACCTGAAAGGGCAATCCAGGCAAAAGTTAGGGATTAAAGCGTATGACTATGTCTCGTTTGGATCACTCATGAAACTGCAACCAGTTGTACTACTTACTCAAGCTCAAACAGATAAAGCTCAATCCAATCGTTTCCGTCTCAACAGCAAGAAGATGAGATACTTGAGTGGCAATAGTAGAATTGAAACTCAATAGGATTATTTCCCACATAGCTGATTCTTTTTGTAAAGCTTCATGACAAAATTCTCTTACTAGGGTTTATGTCTCCTTGTACAAACTTACCCGTGTATGGGTCACTTTTGATATAAATAAATTCCATCTTTTGAATCCAGATTCACTTTTACCCTATTTACATAAGCGAAACGTCCATTGGTTGTGTTTGAATGTATGTATGCATTTGAATATGATTGATGTTTACCAGAAACGCATGTATGCTTTTAATATGATTGATGTTTACCAGAAATGCATGAAAACGCAGTAATAGTATTTACTAAGGACGAACGAGGGAAGGATTTCAACGAAGCTTCGCCGGTTCATCTTTACAAGACAGTTACAAACCATCAGTAGGACTAATCCATTTTCACAAAGTCTAATCTCCCCTGGAATTTATATCCATCTCTTTTATCCTCATACGGATATACGGGAAATTACTTTCCAATAAGGGCACGATGAACGAAGACGGGATGTTATACTTATCCTACTATCAAACGAAAACGAAGGTTATCTATACCCTACTATCCCCAACAACGGGAGGTTATCTATACCTTGTTATCCCCAGCAGACGGAGGGTTATATATTCTTCAACAACGAATCGGGATTTATTTTCCTTGGCCAGCAGTTGTTATACAAGGATATCCAGACACTTCCAGCAGTGTCATAGCATACATACATCATTTACATCATACCATAACATATATGTCTATAGTACATTACCTAAGTGCATCATGTCATACATGCATACATAAAGCATAAACTAATGTTGTTATACAGAATGCTACCTTGTTTTCAGGTTAATTATCCAACAAACAATCTTATGATCTTTGGGACTGCTTTATTGTAACCTCAGGGTTACTTTATCCTCCTGATGAGCTTCTTATTACTTTGGGACTGCTTTATTGTAACCTCAGGGTTATTTTATCCTCCTGATAGCCTCTCATGACTTCAAGACTGCTTTAGAGCTACTGATTGCTCTATCCTCCTGAAATCATCCTATTACTTCAAGACTGCTTTAGAGCTATTCATTGCTCTATCCTCATGAGGTCATATTACTACTTCAAGACTGCTTTAGAGCTATTCATTGCTCTATCCTCCTGAAGCCATCTAATTATTTCAAGACTGCTTTAGAGTTATCCATTGCTCTATCCTCCTGAAATTACATTATTATTTCAAGACTGCTTTAGAGCTATCCATTGCTCTATCCTCCTGAAATCATTACTTCAAGACTGCTTTAGAGCTATTGATTGCTCTATCCTCCTGAAGACATATCACATTATTATTTCAAGACTGCTTTAGAGCTGTTGATTGCTCTATCCTACTGAAGCCATTCTATTACTTCAAGACTGCTTTAGAGCTATTGATTGCTCTATCCTCCTGAAGCCATTATTACTTCAAGACTGCTTTAGAGCTATTGATTGCTCTATCCTCCTGAGGTCAGATTTATCACTTCAAGACTGCTTTAGGGTTATCATTATTGATTGCTCTATCCTCATGAAGACATGCTGTTACATCAGTATTACTCCAGACTCCTGACAGTTCTCATTATACTACTGAAGAACTTTCCCCTAGTGGCATCTTTAAGCCCACTCAATCATGTTCAACCAACCATCAATATCACTCCATGCACTGGTGAGTGCAAATTTTTGGGCTTTTGTGTTCAATCCCCTTCAACCTTCCAGGTTACGACTGGCAAATATACCAATCTAACCCCTCAGGTTTCAGAAAATTGAACAGGGGCAGCTGTTGCACCCCAAAATTTGCCCTCACAATACAAGACTTTGTGTTCCAAGAAGGTTCACAAGGTTCACAAAATTCACAATTGGTCAGAAGAGTTGACAATTCCCTCAGACAATGCACCTCCTAAGCAGTGCATCCAAAACTAGGGTTTTGACTTTAATCAGGCTAAATGGACTTCCAAGACTTCAAGTGAGCTTCATAACATCTTATATGTGTATAAGAACCCCCATGTCAAGTTTCAAGACTTTTCTCAAAAGTTTGCTCAGTCAGATGATCAGATAAGTCAAAAGCAGTCAATGCAGTTAAAAGGTCAAACTGAGGTCAACTGTGGTCAAACCAAAGTCAAACTTCATGATTTTTTTTTTGCCAACATCAAAGAGAGGTTGGGTGACAAATATTATCATAATAACTGTAATACCCCAAATTTTGCCCTAAGATTTGTCGTCGCATTTCATTGCATTTAATCAATTACTAACAAATTTGTGTAGTCGTTTGACTTTTTGCAGGTAAATATCATATGGCATGCATTTTTTTTCTAAAAAGTAAAAATGGCACAATTGGCAGGAGGACATGTGTAAGGAGTTATGAGTGTGAGAGGTTGAGAGTTCGAATCTCACCTTTGTCACTTTTTTTGTTTTTTATTATTTTTACTCTAAATTTTTCTATCTTTCATTAAAAAAATAACAAAAATAGTTTTTTATTATTATTTAATTATTATTTTCGTATTTTAATTAAATCATTTTTTAAAATATTATTTTTTTCACTTTTTTCTAAATTATTCATAAAAATATCCAAAAAATCATAAAATAAAAAATATTGAAAAAATTTTGTTCTTTTTATAATATTTTTTATTTTAGGAATCAATAGGATTATTAGTTTTTATTTTAAGTTTATTTTAATTATTTTAAATTATTTAAATTTTATTTTTTCTTAACTAATTATTTAGTTTGGGCTTTAAAATGGGCTTTAGGGACATTATTGACAATTTGGTGTTAACCCTAATTTGTTCCCTATATATACATGTGTTGCCTTGTTGGAAAAAAGGGGAGAAGGAAAAAAACCTAAGAGGAGTGAGTGCCGTTTGCCGTTATTTAGTTTTCTTCTTCATCCATTACTATTGTTTCTTTTTCTTCATCGTTTACCGTTATTTCTTTTCCTTCATCTATTACTGTTGTTTCTTTTTCTTCATCTTTTACCGTTATTTCTTTTTCTTCATCTATTACCGTTATTTCTTTTTCTTTATCTATTACTGTTACGTTTATATATATATAATTTTTAAATTGTTAGAGTTTATATATATAAGATTTTTGATCGAATTATGTCGATACGATGTTTGCACATTTGTGTGCATGACGCGTGACATTTGTGTTAGTTCGATCTGGTTGCGATGATCGCATTTTTGTGTGAGCAATAATACTATTTTTTGCTTAATTTCTTTTTCTTTGCGATAAATTTTGTTTCGTCCGATTTAGATCTGGTTGCGATGAGCGCATTTCTGCGTTAGCAACATTGTTGGGTTATTTGGCACATTTAAAATTCATTATTGCTTTATTATTATTATTATTATTATTATTATTATTATTATTATTATTATTATTATTATTATTATCATCATTATTTATTATTATTATCATTATTATCATTATTATTACCATTATTATTATTATTGTTATCATTAATTTATTAAAATTTGTTATAATATAAAAATCTGTTTTTTAAAATAAATAACATTAACATCTTTTCCAAATTAATATGAAAACCTATTATTTTTAAGAAAAACTTTTTTTAGATAAATTTAAAATAATAACTAAAATCTTTTTTTTAAAATAATAACTAGAACCGTTATTTATTTTATTTTATTATTGTTCAATTCAAATTTCATTATCATATTGTATCTGCTCCTCTCATGTAACCTCGCGAACTTAACAATCGCTCTTTAAATTCTGCCTTTAAATTTCTGCTTGCATGGTTTAAATTATGACATTATCTCTCTGTTTGCATGATTCACGCGTTTACTATTATTTCTGTCACATTGCACACATCCGAAGGTTAGGTCTAACTGTTTGGCCGCCGCGCCAATAGTCCGTAAAACTTCACACATTTAATTTCAAATCCTCAAAACTACAAACTACAAACCCTAATTTTCACAAATGCCTCGCCGCAGGCAAAATTACAATTTTACCCTTAGCATTAGGTCAAAGAGCCGCCGCGCTCATTTTAGGGTTTCCCGCCGTGGAATCCCTAATTTAACCCTAATTACAACTTAACATTTCAACGTAGAGATTTGGAGTTTCTACACTCCACGTAAGCGTGTCCTTAAGATGCGTTTATTCCCCTTGAGACCTTGACCACAGTCAAGAAGTTTCTAACCTCCCTATTGAGGGGAACTACGATTACTCTGATTCCACTCCCGTAAGGATACGTAGGCACAAGATGCGATGTCTTGCCGAGTAAACTTAGAATTAACCCCCTTTATTATTTATTATTGCTTATTTATCTTTGCTATTTAATTATTTTGCTTATTATTTTGTAATTGTTTCTTGGATGTAAAGTTGTTTAATTATTTAATTATTATTATGGTTAGTAATTAGGGAGTGTAACAACATGTATGTAATATTAAAATAAATTTAGATCACTTTTAAATAAAGATAATTAAAATAAACACGTCACACACGTAAGTCGATTTTAATCGCCGTCTCACTTCCTAAGGATATCCCTCAAGTTGCCTACGAATAATGGTTAAGTGGGGTGTATAAAGCAAGTCCCTCAAATAGAAAAATCATCAAAGTCCCTGATAGTTGCCTTTACGAATCGAGTCCCTTTCGAAAAATGATGATGGTCCCTTATATGTGCTTATTACATCCCACAATGGCCTTCAAAGTCAAATTGTCCCTCACATACCCCTTAACATCCAAAGTAAGGACTACCTACTCCATTATAGTAGGGATAGTCTTACTAAAGGAAAGAATGAAGAATAAGAAAGACCTTTAAACATTAGGGTAGGTTACTCCTAGGTGCTTGCTCACTTCAAAACTGTTTCGCGCTTAAACAAATTTTCAACAAGTTTTCAAACAAGTTCTTAACACATCCTTACATGGATTATTTATTAACTATTCTGAAAATTTTCTATTCACACACTACAATTTCAAAACAATTCAAAAGTGAGCTTAAGTACCTAAGAGCCCATGGATAACCATGGATGAAAAGGATGCTAATACCTTCCCTTTTCATAACCTACCCCCCGGACCCAAAATATTCTCTAAGGTCTTTCCTGTTCTTTTATAACCTTTCCTTATGGATAAAATAAAAGTCGGTGGCGACTCTTGCTATCCGCAACATTGTTTAAAGTCAGTTCTCCCACCGTGTTACAGCGTGCATGGGTGCATGCGTGTGCGCTCGCGTGTGTGTGTGTTTGTGTGTGTGTGTGTGGATGGGGGGTGCGTGTGTGTGTCTGTGTGCGTGCGTGTGTGTGTATTTGTATGTGCGTGAGTATGCGTGTGAGTGTCTGTGCGTGTTTGTGAGTGTGTACGCCTGTGCGTGTGTGCGTGTGTGTATGTATGTGTGAGTGTTTGTTTATCTGTAAGCGTGAGCGCGTGCGTGCATGTGTCTCTGCGTGTCTGTGCTAGTGTCTGTGTGTGTGCATGTGCGTGTGCGCATGCGTGTATGTGCGTGTGCGTGTGTGTGTGTGTGTGTGTGTGCGTGTGTGTGTCTGTGCTTGCGTGCGTGCATGAGTGTGCGTGTGTGCGTGAGTGTGCGTGTGTGTGTGCGTGCGTGTGTGCATGTCTGTATGTGTACGCATGTGTGTGCGTGTCTGTGTGTGTGTGTGTCTTTGTATGTGCGTCACCCTGTGCGTGTGTGTCTGTGTGTGCGCGTGCTTGCGTGTGCGTGTGTGTGCATGCGTGCATGCGTGTTTGCGTGTGTGTGCGTGCGTGTGTGCGCGTGCGTGTCTGTGTGTGTGTGTGTGTGCGTGCGTGTTTGCGTGTGTTTGTGTGCACGTGCGTGTCTGTATGTGCGTGTGTGTGTGGGCATGCTCGCGCGTTTGTGTGTGTATGTGAGCGTGCGTGCGCGCGTGCACACGCGCACGTGTGTGTGTGTTAGTGTCTGTGTGTCTGTAAGCGCATGCGTGCGTGCGCGTTTATCTGCGTGTCTGTGTGGGTGCATGCGTGTCCATGTGTGCTTGCATGTGTGAGTGCGCGTGCGTGTCTGTGTGTGAGCGTGTCTGCGTGGGCGTGTGCGTGTCCGTGTGTGCATGCGTGTGTGAGTGTGCGTGTGTGCGTGTGTGAGTGTGTATCCGTGCATTTGTGTGTATGTGCGTGTGTGCGTGTCTGTGTGTGTGTATGTATGTGAGTGCTTGCGTGCATGCGCGGGGGGGTGCATGCGTGTGTACGCGCGAGCGTTCATGTGTCTCTGCGTATCTGTGCCTGTGAGTGTGCGCGTGTGTGTCTGTGTGTGTGCGCGTGCGTGTCTGTGCATGTGTGTGTGTGTATGCGCGTGCGTGCGTGTGCGTACGTGCGTGTATGTGTGTGTGTGCATGTGTGCCTACATGCGTGTTCATATGTGTGTTTGTGTGTGTGTCAGCGGGCGCGCGCGTGCGTGATACGTGTCTGTGTGTGTGCGTGCGCGTGCGTGTCTGTGTATGTGTGTATGTGCGTGCGTGCGTGTGTTTGTGTGTGTGTCTGTGAGTCTGTGCTGGCGCGCGCATGCTTGCGTGCATGCGTGCGCGAGCGTGTGAGTGTGTGCGTGTGTTCGCGCGCGCGTAAGTTCGTATGTGTGTGCGTGTGCGTGTCTGTGTGTGCATGTGTGTGCGTCTCTGCTTGTCTGCGTCTATGACTGCGTGTGTGCGTGTGCGTGCGTGCGCGTACGTGTCTGTGCGTGTGTGTGTGTCTGTGTGTATGCGCGTGTGTGCGTGTATGTGTGCGTGTGCGCGTGACTGTGTGTTTGCGTGTTGGCGCGCACGCTTGCTTATGTGTGTCTCTCCATGTCTGTGTCTGTGTCTATGTGTTTGCTTGTGCATGTGCGTGTTTGTGTGTGTGAGAATGTGTGTGCGCGCGTGTGTATCTATGTGTGTGTGTGTGCGTGTGCGTGTGTGTGTGCATGCGTGCATATATGTGCATGCGTGTGTGCGTGTATGTGTGTGTGCGTGTGTGTGTGTGTGTGTATGTGTGTGTGCGTGTGCGTGTCTGTGTGTGTATGTGTGTGTGTCTCTCTGTGTGCATATGTGTCTGCGTGTGTGCGTGTGTGTGTCTGTGTGTGTGTATGTGTGTGCGTCTGTGTGTGTGTGTATGTGCGTGTGTGCGTGCGTGCGTGTGTTTGTGTGTCTGTGTGTATGTGGGTGTGTGCGTGTGCGGGTGCGCGTGTGCGCTCGCGTATGAGTATGTTTGTGTGTGTGTTTGTGCGTGGGTGTGTGTTTGCATGCGTGTGTCTCTGTGTCTGTGTCTGTGCGTGTGCGTGTGTGTGTGCATGTGTGTGTGCGCACGTGTGTACGCGTGAGTGTCTGTGCGTGTTTGTGAGTGTGTACGCGTATGCGTATGTGTGTGTGTGTGTGTGTGTGTGTGTGTGTGTGTGAGTGTCTGTGTGTCTGTAAGGACGCGTGCGTGCGTGTGTCTGTGCTAGTGTCTGTGTGTGTGCATGTACGTGTACGCGTGTGTGTATGTGTGTGTGCGTGTCTGTGTGTGTGCGTGTCTGTGCTTGCGTGCAAGCGTGAGTGTGCGTGTGTGCGTGCGTGCGTGAGTGTGTGCATGTCTGTATGTGTACGCATGCGCGTGCGTGTCAGTGTGTGTCTGTGTGTGTGTGTGTCTCTGTGTATGCGTCACCCTGTGCGTGCGTGTCTGTGTGTGCGCGTGCGTGTCTGTGTGTGTGCGTGTGTGTGTGCGTGCTTGCGTGTGTGTGCATGTGCATGCGTGCATGCGTGTTTGTGTGTGTGTGCGTGTGTGTCTGCGTGTGCGTGTCTGTGTACGCGTGATTCTCTGTGTGTGTGGGTGTGGTGTGTGTGTATGTGTGTGCGCGTGCGTGTTTGCGTGTGTGTGCACGTGCGTGTCTGTGTGTGTGTGTGTGGGGGTGGGGGGGGGGGGCGTGCTCGCGCGTTTGTGCGTGTGAGTGCGTGCGTGCGTGCGTGCGTGTCTGTGTGTGTGTATACATGTGTGTGTGTGTGTGTGAGAGAGAGAGAGAGAGTGTCTGTGTGTTTGTAAGCGCGTGCGTGTGTGTGTGTCTCTGTGTGTCAGTGTCTGTGTGTGTGTGTGTGTGTGCACGTGTATGTGCGTGTGTGTGTGTTGCGTGTGTGTGTGTGTGTGTGTGTGTGAGCGCGTGTGTCTGTGCGGTGTGTGTGTGTGTGTGTGCGTACGTGTGTGCGTGTGTGTGCATGCGTGGGGGCATGTGTGTGTGTATGCATGCACGCGTGTTTTTTTTTGTGTGTGTCTATGTGTGTCTGTGCGTGCATGCATGGGTGCGTGCGTGTGTGCGTGTGTGTGTGTGTGCGTGTGCGCGTGTTTGTGTGTGTGTGTGTCTATGTGTGTGTCTGTGCGCGTGAGTGCGCGCGCCTGCATTTTTGTGTGTGTCTGTGCCTGCGTGAGTGTGCGTGTGTGCGTGTCTGTGTGTGTGTGTCTGTGGATGTGTGTATGTATGCGTGTATGTGTGTGTATATGTGTATGCGCGTGCGTCTGTGTGTGTGTGTATCTGTGTGTGTCTATGTGTGTGTCTATGTGCGTGCGTGTGTCTGTGTGTATGCATGCGTGGGTACATGTGTGTCTTTGTGCGTGTGTATGCGTGTCTGTGTCCGTGTCTATGAGTGTACGTGTGTGTGTGCGTGTATTTGTGTGTGCGCGTGCGTGTCTGTATATGTGTGCATGTGCGTGCATGCGTGTGTGTGTGTGTCTGTGAGTCTGTGCGGGCGCACACGTGAGTGCTTGCGGGTGTTCGCGCGCGTGTGCATACATGTTTGTGCGCGTGTGTCTGTGTGTCTCTGCGTGTCTGTGTCTGTGTGTGTGCGCATGCGTGTCTGTGCTTGTGTGTGTGTGTGTGAGTGCGTGTGTGCGTGAGTGTGTGCGTCTGCGTTGGTTTACGTGCGCGCGTGTTTGTGTGTTTGCGTGTGGGCGCGCGCGCGTGCTTGCGTGTGTCTCTGCGTGTCTGTATTTGTGTCTGTGTGTTTGCGTGTGCGCATGCGTGTTTGTATGTGTGTGTGCGTGTGCGCGTGTGTGCGTGTGCGTATCTATATGTGAGTGCACGTATATGCGTGTGCGCGTGTGTGTGAGTGCTTGCGTGTGTGTGTGCACGTGTGTGTCTGTGTGTGTGTGTGTGTGAGCGTGCTCGCGCGTTTGTGTGTGTGTGTGTGCGCGCGTGTGTGTCTATGTCTGTGAGTGTGCATGTGCGCGTGCATGTTTGTGTGTCTGTGTGTGTGTGCGCGCTCATGTGTGTATGTGCGTGCGAGAGTGTGCGTGCGTGCGTGTCTGTATGTGTACGTGTGCATATACGTGTCTGTGTGTGTGTGTGTGTATGTGTGTGTGTGTGTCTCTCTGTGTGCGTGCGTGTCTGTGTGTGTATGTGTGTGTGCGCGTGCGTGTCTGTGTGTGTATGTGTGTGCGTCTGTGTGTGTGTGTATGTGCGTGTGTGCATGCGTGTGTGTGCTTGTGTGTCTGTGTGTGTGTGGGTGTGTGCGTGCGTAAGTGTGTGCGTGGGTACGTGTCTATGTGTGCATGTGTGTGCGTGCCTGCGTGTGTCTCTGTGTGTCTGTGTCTGTGTGTGTGCTAGTGTGCATGCGTGTGTGTGTGTGTGTGTGTGTGTGCGTGTGTGCGCGCGTGTGTGTCTTTGTGTGTGTAGGTGCGTGCGTGCGTGAGTGTGTGCGCGTGCGTCAGTGCGGGTGTGTGTGTGTGTCTGTGAGCCTGTGCAGGCACGGGCGTGCGTGCGTGTGTGCGCGAGCGCGTGAGTGTGTGTGTGTGTTCGGTCGCACGTGTTCACGTATGTGTGTGCGCGTGCGTTTCTGTGTGCGTCTGTGTGTGCGTGTGCGTGTGCGTGTGTGTGTCTCTGTGTGTCTGGGTCTGTGCGTGTGTGTGTGTATGGGTGTGCGCGTGCGTGTCTGTGTGTGTGTGTGTGTGTGTTTGCATGTGCGCGTGTGTGTTTGTGTGTGTGTGTGTGTGCACGTGCGTATCTGTGTGTGTCTGTGTGTGTGCGCGTGCATGCATGTGTGTGCTTGCGTGCGTGTGTGTGTGTGTCTGTGTGCATGCATATGTGTGTGTGTACGTGCGTGTTTGTGTGGGTGAGTGTGGGCATGCTCGTGCGTTTGTGTGTGTGTGTGTGCGTGTGTGCACATGCGCACTTGTGTGTGTGTGTGTGTAAGTGTGTGTGTGTGTCTGTAAGCGCGCGCGTGCGTGCGCGTGTGTCTGTGTGTCTGTGTCTGTGTGTATGTGTGCGCGCGTGCGTGTCTGTGTGTGTGCTTGCCTATGTGGGTGTGTGCGTGTCCGTGCGTGCGTGTGCGAGTGCGCGTGCGTGTCTGTGTGTGTGCGTGTCTGTGTGGGTGTGTGCGTGTGTGCGTGTGTGAGTGTGCGTGTGTACGTGTGTGAGTGTGTGTCTGTGTATTTGTGTGTATGTGTGTGTGTGTGTGTGCGTGTGTGTGTGTGTGTAAGTGCTTGCTTGCGTGCGTGTGCGAGGGGGTGCATGCGTGTGTATGCACGAGCGTTCGTGTGTCTCTGCATATCTGTGTCTGTGAGTGTGCGCGTGCGTGTCTGTGTGTGTGTGCGTGCGTGTCTGTGCATGTATGTGTGTATGCGCGTGTGTGCGTGAGCGTGCGTGCGTGTGTGTGCATGCGTGTGTGTGTGTGCATGTGTGCGTGCGTGTGTGTGCATGCGTGTGTGTGTGTGCATGTGTGCGTGCGTGCGTGTCTATGTGTGTGTGCCAGCGGGCGCGTGCGTGCGTGATACGTGTTTGTGTCTGTGTGTGTGTGTGTGTGCGTGCGTGTCTGTGTATGTGTTTATGTGCGTGCGTGCGTGTGTTTGTGTGTGTGTCTATGAGTCTGTGCAGGCGCGCGCGTTCTTGCGTGCTTGCGTGCGTGTGAGTGCACGAGCGTGTGAGTGCGTGTGTTCACGCGCGCGTGCTTTCTTATGTGTGTGCGTGTGCGTGTCTGTGTGTGCGTCTCTGCTTATCTGCGTCTGTGTCTGTGTGTGTGCGAGTGCGTGTGTGCGTGAGCGTGTGCGTGCGTGTCTGTGTGTATGTGTGTGTCTGTGTGTATGTCTGCGTGTATGTGTGTGTTTGTGCGTGTGCGTGTGCTTACGTGTGCGCGTGTCTGTGTGTTTGCGTGTGGGCGCGCACGCGTGCTTACGTGTGTCTCTCTGTGTCTGTGTCTGTGTCTGTGTGTTTGCGTGTGCCCGTACGTGTTTGTGTGTGTGTGAATCTGTGTGTGCGCGTGCGTATCTGTGTGTGTGTGTGTGTGTGTGTGTGCGCGCATGCGTGCATATGTGTGCATGCGTGCGTGCGTGTATGTGTGTGTGCATACGTGTGTGTGTTTGTGCGTGTGCGTGTGCGTGTCTGTGTGTCTGTGTGTATGTGTGTGTGTCTCTCTGTGTGCATGTGTGTCTGTGTGTGTGCGTGTACGTGTCTGTGTGTGTGTGTGTGTATGTGTATGCGTCTGTGTGTGTGTGTGTATGTGCGTGTGTGCGTGTGTGCGTGTGTGTGTTTGTGTGTCTGTGTGTATGGGTGTGTGCGTGCATGGGTGCATGCGTGTGCGCTCGCGTGTGTGTGTGTTTGTGCGTGTGTATGTGGATGGGGGGTGCGTGTGTGTGTCTGTGTGCGTGCGTGTGTGTGTGTTTGTGTGTGCGTGAGTGTGCGTGTGAGTGTCTGTGCGTGTTTGTGAGTGTGTACGCGTGTGCGTGTGCGTGTGTGTGTATGTGTGTGTGAGTGTTTGTTTATCTGTAAGCGTGAGCGCGTGCGTGCGTGTGTCTCTGCGTGTCTGTGGTAGTGTCTGTGTGTGTGCATGTGCGTGTCCGCGTGCGTGTATGTGCGTGTGCGTGTGTGTGTGTGCGTGTATGCGTGAGTGTGCGTGTGTGCGTGCGTGCGTGTGTGCATGTCTGTATGTGTACGCATGTGCGTGCGTGTCTGTGTGTGTGTGTGTCTCTGTGTGTGCGTCACCCTGTGTGTGTGTGTATGTGTGTGCGCGTGCTTGCGTGTGCGTGTGTGTGCATGCGTGCATGCGTGTTTGCGTGTGTGTGCGTGTGTGTGTGCGCGTGCGTGTCTGTGTGTGTGTGTGCGCGTGTGCGTGCGTGTTTGCGTGTGTTTGTGTGCACGTGCGTGTCTGTGTGTGCGTGTCTGTGTGGGCATGCTCGCGCGTTTGTGTGTGTATGTGAGTATGCGTGCGCGCGTGCACACGCGCACATGTGTGTGTGTGTGTGTGTGTGTTAGTGTCTGTGTGTCTGTAAGCGCGTGCGTGCGTGCGCGTTTATCTGCGTGTCTGTGTGGGTGCGTGCGTGTCCATGCGTGCTTGCATGTGTGAGTGCGCGTGCGTGTCTGTGTGTGAGCGTGTCTGCGTGGGCGCGTGCGTGTCCGTGTGTGCGTGCGTGTGTGAGTGTGCGTGTGTGCGTGTGTGAGTGTGTATCCGTGCATTTGTGTGTATGTGCGTGTGTGCGTGTCTGTGTGTGTGTATGTATGTGAGTGCTTGCGTGCATGCGCGGGGGGGGGGGGGGGGGGGGGGGGGGGGTGCATGCGTGTGTACGCGCGAGCGTTCGTGTGTCTCTGCGTATCTGTGCCTGTGAGTGTGCGCGTGCGTGTCTGTGTGTATGCGCGTGCGTGTCTGTGCATGTGTGTGTGTATGCGCGTGCGTGCGTGTGCGTACGTGCGTGCGTGTGTGTGTGTGTGTGCATGTGTGCGTGCGTGCGTGTCCATGTGTGTGTTTGTGTGTGTGCCAGCGGGCGCGCGCGTGCGTGATACGTGTCTGTGTGTGTGCGTGCGCGTGCGTGTCTGTGTATGTGTGTATGTGCGTGCGTGCGTGTGTTTGTGTGTGTGTCTGTGAGTCTGTGCTGGCGGGCGCATGCTTGCGTGCATGCGTGCGCGAGCGTGTGAGTGCGTGCGTGTGTTCGCGCGCGCGTAAGTTCGTATGTGTGTGCGTGTGCGTGTCTGTGTGTGCATGTGTGTGCGTCTCTGCTTGTCTGCGTCTGTGTCTGTGTCTATGTGTTTGCTTGTGCATGTGCGTCTCTGCTTGTCTGTGTCTGTGTCTATGTGTTTGCTTGTGCATGTGCGTGTTTATGTGTGTGCGAATGTGTGTGTGCGCGTGTGTATCTGTGTGTGTATGTGTGTGCGTGTGCGTGTGTGTGTGCATGCGTGCATATATGTGCATGCGTGGGTGCGTGTATGTGTGTGTGTGTGCGTGTGTGTCTGTGTGTGTATGTGTGTGTGCGTGTGCGTGTCTGTGTGTGTATGTGTGTGTGTCTCTCTGTGTGCATATGTGTCTGCGTGTGTGCGTGTGTGTGTGTGTATGTGTGTACGTCTGTGTGTGTGTATGTGCGTGTGTGCGTGCGTACGTATGTTTGTGTGTCTGTGTGTATGTGGGTGTGTGCGTGTGTGGGTGCGCGTGTGCGCTCGCATATGAGTATGTTTGTGTGTGTGTTTGTGCGTGGGTGTGTGTGTGTATGCGTGTGTCTCTGTGTCTGTGTCTGTGCGTGTGCGTGTGTGTGTGTGTGTGCATGTGTGTGTGCGCGTGTGTGTACGCGTGAGTGTCTGTGCGTGTTTGTGAGTGTGTACGCGTATGCGTATGTGTGTGTGTGTGTGTGAGAGTGTCTGTGTGTCTGTAAGGACGCGTGCGTGCGTGTGTCTCTGCGTGTCTGTGCTAGTGTCTGTGTGCGTGCATGTACGTGTACGCGTGTGTGTATGTGTGTGTGTGCGCGTGTGTGTGTGTGTGCGTGTCTGTGCTTGCGTGCAAGTGCGTGCGTGCGTGTGTGCGTGCGTGCGTGTGTGCGTGCGTGCGTGAGTGTGTGCATGTCTGTATGTGTACGCATGCGCGTGCGTGTCAGTGTGTGTCTGTGTGTGTGTCTCTGTGTATGCGTCACCCTGTGCGTGCGTGTCTGTGTGTGCGCGTGCGTGTCTGTGTGTGTGTGTGTGTGTGCGTGCTTGCGTGTGTGTGCATGTGCATGCGTGCGTGCGTGTTTGTGTGTGTGTGCGTGTGTGTGTGCGTGTGCGTGTCTGTGCACGCGTGATTCTCTCTGTGTGTGTGTGTGGTGTGTGCGTGTGTGCGCGTGCGTGTTTGTGTGTGTGTGTGTGGGGGGGGGGGGGGGGGGGGCGTGCTCGCGCGTTTGTGCGTGTGAGTGCGTGCGTGTCTGTGTGTGTGTGTGTACATGTGTGTGTGTGTGAGAGAGAGAGTGTATGTGTGTTTGTAAGCGCGTGTGTGTGTGTGTCTCTGTGTGTCAGTGTCTCTGTGTGTGTGTGTGTGTGCACGTGTATGTGCGTGTCTGTGTGTGTGCGTGTGTGTGTGTATGTGAGCGCGTGTGTCTGTGCGTGTGTGTGTGTGTGTGCGTGCGTGTGTGCGTGTGTGTGCATGCGTGGGGGCGTGTGTGTGTGTGCGTGCATGCGTGGGTGCGTGCGTGTGTACGTGTGTGTGTATGCATGCGCGCGTGTTTTTGTGTGTGTGTGCGTGCATGCATGGGTGCGTGCGTGTGTGCGTATGTGTGTGTGTGTGTGTGCGTGTGCGCGTGTTTGTGTGTGTGTGTGTGTCTATGTGTGTGTCTGTGCGCGTGGGTGCGCGCGCCTGCGTTTTTGTGTGTGTCTGTGCCTGCGTGAGTGTGCGTGTGTGCGGTTCCGTGTGTGTGTGTGTATATGTGTGTGTGTCTGTGTGTGTGTCTCTGTGTGTGTGTGTGTCTGTGGATGTGTGTATGTATGCGTGTATGTGTGTGTATATGTGTATGCGCGTGCGTCTGTGTGTGTGTGTATCTATGTGTGTCTATGTGTGTGTCTATGTGCGTGCGTGTGTCTGTGTGTGTGCATGCGTGGGTACATGTGTGTCTTTGTGCGTGTGTATGCGTGTCTGTGTCCGTGTCTATGAGTGTGTGTGTGTGTGCGTGTATTTGTGTGTGCGCGTGCGTGTCTGTATATGTGTGCATGTGCGTGCATGCGTGTGTGTGTGTGTCTGTGAGTCTGTGCGGGCGCACACGTGAGTGCTTGCGGGTGTTCGCGCGCGTGTGCATACATGTTTGTGCGCGTGTGTCTGTGTGTCTCTGCGTGTCTGTGTCTGTGTGTGTGCGCATGCGTGTCTGTGCTTGTGTGTGTGTGTGAGTGCGTGTGTGCGTGAGTGTATGCGTCTGCGTGGGTTTACGTGCGCGCGTGTTTGTGTGTTTGCGTGTGGGCGCGCGCGCGTGCTTGCGTGTGTCTCTGCGTGTCTGTATTTGTGTCTGTGTGTTTGCGTGTGCACATGCGTGTTTGTGTGTGCGTGTGCGTGTGCGCGTGTGTGCGTGTGCGTATCTATATGTGAGTGCACGTATATGCGTGCGCGCGTGTGTGTGAGTGCTTGCGTGTGTGTGTGCACGTGCGTGTCTGTGTGTGTGTGTGTGGGCGTGCTCGCGCGTTTGTGTGTGTGTGTGTGCGCGCGTGTGTGTCTATGTCTGTGAGTGTGCGTGTGCGCGTGCATGTTTGTGTGTATGTGTGTGTGTGTGTGCGCGCTCATGTGTGTCTGTGCGTGCGAGAGTGTGCGTGCGTGTGTGTCTGTATGTGTACGTGTGCATATACGTGTCTGTGTGTGTGTATGTGTGTGTGTGTGTCTCTCTCTGTGTGCGTGCGTGTCTGTGTGTGTATGTGTGTGTGCGTGTGCGTGTCTGTGTGTGTATGTGTGTGCGTCTGTGTGTGTGTATGTGCGTGTGTGCATGCGTGTGTGTGCTTGTGTGTCTGTGTGTGTGTGGGTGTGTGCGTGCGTAAGTGCGCGTGTGCGCGCGTGTATGTATGTGTGTGTGTGTGTGTGTGTCTGTGTGTGCGTGGGTGCGTGTGTATGTGTGCATGTGTGTGTGCGCGTGCCTGCGTGTGTCTCTGTGTGTCTGTGTCTGTGTGTGTGCTAGTGTGCATGCGTGTGTGTGTATGTGTGTGCGTGTGTGTGCGCGTGAGTGTCTTTGCGTGTTTGTGTGTGTGTGTGCGCACGTGCGTGTGTTTGTGTATGTGTGTGTGTGTGTGAGTGTTTGTGTGCGAGTATGTGCGTGCAAGTGTGCATGCGCGCGTGCTTGCGTGTGTCTCTGCGTGTCTGTGTGTGTGCGTGTGCGTGTGCGTGTGTCTATGTGCGCGTGTGTGTCTGTGTGTGTGCGCGTGCGTGTGCGTGTATCTATGTGCGCGTGCGTGTCTGTGTGTGTGCGCGTGCCAGCGTGAGTGTGCGTGCGAGCGTGTGTGTGTGTGTATGCGTGCGCGCGCTTGGTAGTGTGTGTGTGTGCGCGTGAGCGTGTGTGTGTGTATGTGTGTGCGTGCGTGTGTGCGTGCGTCAATGTGTGTCTGTCCATGCGCGCGTGCCTGCCTGTGAGTGTGTGTGCACGCCTGTGTCTCTATGTGTGTGTGTGTGCGCGCGTGCGGGGGGGGGGGGGGGGGGGGTGCATGTGAGTGTACGTGCGTGCGTTTGTGTGTCTCTGCGTATCTGTGTGTGTGTGTGTGTCTCTGTGTATCTGTGTCTGTGTGTGTGCGTGTCTGTGCGTGTGCGTATATGTTTGTGTGCGCGTGTGTTTTTGTGCATGTTTGTGCGTGTGCGTGTGTGTGCCAGTGTGTGCATGCGTCTGTGTGTGCGCGCATGCGTGCGTGCGTGTCTAAGTGCGTGTGCGTGTGTGTGTGTTTGTGTGCCTCTGTGTGTGTGTAACACCCTTCTAAACCCCGCAAATAATATATGCATAATCAGAGTAAAAGTTAACATGCATCCATAAAAGGGCATCACACAAAACTTGCACCACATTAAAACAATCTGTCATGCTCATAAACACCTTTCCATTTAGCAGCGGATTCATTAATGAAAATCCTTTAAAAGAAACATTTACTTTCATCATATAAAATCAACATCTCTAGGCACTAAGGCCAACATCTCATTATCTCAATTACTCCAAATATGAAAACATAACTTAGGTTACATAATGTAATCCTAAAACATAAGCAATCGATCCCCGTGTTACACGACCAGAGCATGACTCGACCCATAAATAATTACTAAACCGCTACACACGTAGCGACCTCGAACTACAAGCAGAACTTCATAAAGGCCTCCAGCAACCTAATCTGCAATGCCTCATAGAGCATTATAAAACAGCAGAAGGGTGAGAAATATTACCATAATAATCAAAGCATAAAATCATGTATACATAGGTATCATATAATTAACTCCCTATTTCTCACCACAATTCAACTCATAGTCATTTACATCGTCACTTATATTTATATACAACATGAATATTCACCAAGCATTTTACATCATGCATACATCCACAATTCCACAATCTTAACATTCACACGTAAGCATCTCTTCATGCACGCTTCATAAGTATTCAACAACATCTCATTCACATGCATACTTCATATATCAATGACATTATACAATGTGACTCATCAACTCAATGCAACTCAATGCAATGCGGTACCGACTTCCGTTATCATTTTTCGGTTTTTACATTAAACCGGGTCCACTCTTCTAGACCGATAACTCGTTATCATTTTTCGGTTTTTACATTAAACCGGGTCCACTCTTCTAGACCGATAACAACAAAGGCCCGTCCTCTAAGCCTTCAAACCCACTCTTCTAGGTTTGGGACAAGCCACTAGTTTCCACGAAACTAACAGACATTGCCTCTTGACTAAATGATGCATGTACAATCAGCCACAATAAATGCACTTAAGACCGACATCTTAATCTCATGCATTCAAATAATTCATCTCTTCAAGAATTACATTATGATTGCACACACAACATATTCACATAACATTCATCGATGTATTCATAATTCAACACTATCACCATATTATCACTCACAATGCACACATATCCACGATATGTTCTCATGCATTCTTCACAGTTATCAAACAATGCACACATATCCACGATATGTTCTCATGCATTATTCACATTTAATCACATACATACAATATGCATTTACAACATCTATCAAGAAATGCACACATATCCATGACATGTTCTCATGCATTCTATTCATACCACCATATACCAACAATATACATTCACAATTCAATATCATCACCGCATTATCAACAATGCACACATATCCACAATATGTTCTCATGCATTCTCAAGTAATTCATCATACAAGAATTACATCATGCTTACACGCATAACACATTTACCACGTAATGTACATATATTCACGATATATTCTCACGCATTTTTCATACATAATCGCATCCAATCAATACAAACATCATATTTATCAAACGATGCACGCATATCCATCAATATGCTCTCATGCATTCTTCATGTATCTTAACATACAACCGCATATAAACAATATACATCCACAATACATTTTTGTATTATGTTTATTATTCATCTCATGCCATTTCATACAAGGTATACATGTCACAGTACCAATAATACAATTATAAGCTATGCACACATATATCCACAATGTTCTCATGCATACTTATTACCTAATTGTACACTACATCAAACCTTCACAAACTCATCAAATAATACGCACATTACCATTATTAAATAATACACACATAATAATTATCATGTTCTCATTTATTTATAATCGATCTGATTAATACTCATACCACAAGTCTAGGATTCACGCCCAAAGGCTACCCACAACACATATCATCACCATGGATCACATACTTATTCATATCATAGAGGTATTAACCTATGTGAATCAACCAAACAATCACCACATGAACAACACAATAAAAAAAGAATGCTGTCTGATTCGCCTTCATTCGCCTGGCGAACCCTCGCAGCGAATACTCGCTTGGACCTTCGCCCGGCGAACTCCCCAGCGAGCGAAGTCAGTAGCTACTGACTTGGTTCGCCACCATTCACCAGCATGCTCGCCCGTCGAACATTCACCAACAACCCTTCGCCTGGCGAACCCGCCAGCGAAGTCCACTGGGACTTAATCATATTTATTCGCCAGCATTCGCTGGGCTTCGCCTGGCGAAGCTTCGCCTTCGCTCGCCTGGCGAGAGCCAGCGAACCTGCGCAGAACAGAACCGCACTCTGTCCCTCCTTCACCATTCCACCATCCACCAACTCTTGAACATCCAAATCAGTACAAATAGCATCAATACATGCTACCCGACTATTCTACGGCGTTATTACTCAGTTCCAACTGATTAAATCATCAATCTACCGATTAATCCAACATTTGCCCTAATTGGAAAGTGATGAAAACTCTACCAAAACTCCAACCCAACATACATAACATCATGCAATGATCAAATAGAAACATTTCTCACCCTTACCTCGATTAATCGGAGCTTTGATGTTGGTTCTTGATGATTTTTCCACTTTTCCTCTTCTTCTCCTCTCTTTCTCTTCTTTCTTCTTTCTTTCCTCTTTCTCTCCAAATGTTTTCTCTAATTTCCTTTCTCTTCTTTCTCACTTATATATCCCTTTTATTTTCTTTCCTTCCAATTTCCTTTCAATTCTCTATTAATTCCAATTAATAAAAATTAATTCCAATATTAACATAAAATCCCACTAAATCAATTAATGTGTCTGTGTGTGCGTGTGTGTGTGCGTGTCTTTATGCGTGCGCGTGCGTCTCTGTGTGTGTGTGTGTCTGTGCGTGCGTGTGTGTGTGTCTGTGAATCTGTGCGGGCGCACGTGTGCTTTCTTGCGTGTGTAGGTATGCGTGAGCGCATGAGTGCGTGCGTTTGTTCGCGCGTGCTTGCGTGCGTAAGTGTGTACGCGTGCGTGTCTGTGTGTGTCTGTGTGTGTGTGCTTGCGTGTATCTCTGCGTGTCTGTGTCGGTGTAAGTGTGTGTGCATGTGGGCGTGTGCATGCGCGTGCGTATCTTTGCGTATGTGTGTGTGTCTGTGTGTGTGTGCGTGTGCCTGGTTTTGCGTGCGCGCGTGTCTCTGTGTTTGCGTGTGAGCGCGCGCGCGTGTGTCTTTGTGTGTGTAGGTGCGTGCGGGCGTGAGTGTGTGCGCGTGCGTCAGTGCGGACGCGTGTGTGTGTATGTCTGTGAGCCTGTGCATGCGCGCGCGTGCGTGCATGCTTGTGTGTGCGCGAGCGCGTGAGTGTGTGTGTGTGTGTGTGTGTGTTTGCTCGCGTATGCGTTTGTATGTGTGTGCGCGTGCGTGTCTATGTGTGTCTGTGTGTGTGCGTGTGCGTGTGTGTGTCTTTGCGTGTCTGGGTCTGTGCGTGTGCGAGTGTGGGTGTGCGTGTGTGTGTCTGTCTGTGTGTATGTGTTTGCGTGTGCGCGTGTGTGTTTGTGTGTGTGTGTGTGTGTGTGAATGTGTGTGCGCGCGCGTGCGTATCTTTGTGTGTCTGTGTGTGTGCGTGTGTGTGCGCGTGCATGCGTGTGTGTGCTTGCGTGCGTGTATGTGTGTGTGTGTGTGTGTGTGTGCATGCTTGTGTGTGTGTGTATGCACGTGTGTGTCTGTGTGTGTGTGAGTGTGGGCGTGCTCGTGCGTTTGTGTGTGTGTGCGTGTGTGCGCGCGCGTGTGTGTGTGTAAGTGTCTATGTGTCTGTAAGCGCGCGCGTGCGTGCGCATGTGTCTGCGTGTCTGTGTCTGTGTGTATGCGTGTGCACGTGCGTGTATGTGTGTGTGCGTGCCTGTGTGCGTGCGTGTGTGTCCGTGTGTGCGTGCGTGTGTGAGTGCGCGTGCGTGTCTGTGTGTGTGCGTGTCTGTGTGGGCGTTCGTGCGTATGTGCGTGTGTGAGTGTGCGTGTGTGAGTGTGTGTCTGTGTGTGTGTATGTGAGTGAATGTGTGCGTGCGTATGCGAGGGGGGTGCATGCGTGTGTACGCGGGAGCGTTCGTGTGTCTCTGTGTATCTGTGTCTATGAGTGTGCGCGTGCGTGTCTGTGTGTGTGCGCGTGCGTGTCTGTGCATGTATGTGTGTATGCGTGTGTGTGCGTGCGCGCGTGTGTGTGTGTGTGCATGTGTGCATGTGTGCGTGCGTGTCTATGTGTGTGTATGTGTGTGTGCCAGCGGGCGCGTGCGTGCGTGATACGTATCTGTGTCTGTGTCTGTGTGTATGCGTGTGCGTGTCTTTGTGCGTGTGCGTGCGTGTCTGCGTATGTGTGTATGTGCGTGCGTGCGTGTATTTGTGCGTGTGTGTGTCTGTGAGTCTGTGCAGGCGCGCGCGTGCTTGCGTGCATGCGTGCGTGTGTGTGCGCGAGCGTGTGAGTGCGTATGTTCGCGCGCGCGTGCATTCGTATGTGTGTGGGTCTGCGTGTCTGTGTGTGCGTGTGCGTGCATCTCTGCTTGTCTGCATCTGTGTCTGTGTGTGTGCGTGTGCCTGTCTGTGTGTGTGTGTGTATGTGCGTGTGAGTGTGCGTGTGTGTGTTTGTGTGCATGCGTGTGTGCGTGTGCGTGCGTGTCTGTGCGTGCGCGCGTGTGTGTCCTTGTATGCGCGCGTGTCTGCGTGTATGTGTGCGTGCGTGCGTGTGCGTGCGTGTGCTTACGTGTGCGCGTGTCTGTGTGTTTGCGTGTGGGTGCGCACACGTGCTTACGTGTGTCTCTCCGTGTCTATGTCTGTGTCTGTGTGTTTGCATGTGCACGTGCGTGTTTGTGTGTGTACGAATGTGTGTGTGCGCGTGCATATCTGTGTGTGTCTGTGCGTGTGTGTGCGTGCATGTGTGCATATGTGTGCATGCGTGCGTGCGTGTATGTGTGTGTGCATGTGTGTGTGTCTGTGTGTGTGTGTGTGTGCGTGTGCATGTGCGTGTCTGTGTGTGTGTGTGTGTCTCTCTCTCTGTGTGCGTATGTGTCTGTGTGTGTGCGTGTGCGTGTCTGTGTGTGTGTGTGTGTGTGTGTGCGTATGTGCGTGTGTGTGTGTGTTTGTGTGTCTGTGTGTGTGTGGGTGTGTGTGTGCGTGGGTGCGCGTGTGCGCTCTCGTGTGCGCTCGCGTGTGTGTGTGTTTATGTGTGTGTGTGTGTGTGTGCGGGGGTGCGTGTGTGCGTGCATGTGTGCGTGCATGTGTCTCTGTGTCTCTGTGTGTGCGTGTGTGCATGTGTGTATGTGTGCGAGTGTGTGTGCGCGTGAGTGTCTGTGCGTGTCTGTACGCGTGTGTGTGTGTGTGTATGTGTGTGAGTGTCTGTGTGTTTGTAAGCGCGTGCGCGTGCGTGCGTGTGTCTCTGCGTGTCTGTGCTAGTGTCTATGTGTGTGCATGTGCGTGTGCGCGTGTGTGTGTGTGTGTGTGTGTGCATGCGTGTGCGTGTCTGTGCTTGCGTGCGTGAGTGTGCGTGTGTGCGTGCGTGCATGTGTGCATGTCTGTATGTGTATGCATGCGCGTGCGTGTCTGTGTGTGTATGTGTGTGTCTGTGTGTGTGTGTCTCAGTGTGTGTGTTACCCTGTGCGTGCGTGTCTGTGTGTGTGCAAGCGTGTGCGCGTGCTTGCGTGTGCGTGTGAGTGTGCATGCGTGCGTGCGTGTCTGCGTGTGTGTGCGTCTGTGTGTGCGCGTGCGTGTCTGTGTACGCGTGCTTCTGTGTGTGTGTATGGTGTGTGTGTGTGTGTATGCGTGCGTGCGTGTTTGCGTGTGTGTGTGTGCACGTGTGTGTCTGTGTGTGTGTGTGTGTGTGTGGGGGGGGCGGGGGGGAGGGCGTGCTCGTGCGTTTGTGCGTGTGTGTGTGTTAGCGTGCGTTGATAACGCAAAATCATATCGTTTATTTGGCTTGATTCACATGCATTTATTTGTGACTATTATTAATTTATCTTGATTTATGTTCTATTATATGATTAATTTACTTCGTTTTGCAGATTGGGGAGAATTTGGATTAAAGAAAGAAAAGAAGAAGAAATGGAAGGAAAAGAGAGAAGAAAAATAGAAAAAATAGATTTTGCTGATATGACGGTCGTCACAGGTCCATTACGACCGTCATGCGTATGACGACCGTCACAGGTCCATTACGACCGTCACGCAGACGAAATATCATTTAACGTTCAAATCAGTTTTTTTTGCCACGATCACTCTCTCTAAGATTTCTTCCTACACTTTCTCCACTCACTGTCCACTAGTGGTTGTTACTCCCATTTCCTCCATAACTCACCCATGATCTCTGGAAGTTGAAGAAGGATGTATCTAAGTTTAGGGGGAGGCGTTCGATGTATTTAAGTGCTGCCAAAATTCCCATTTAAGCCAAATTTACTTTCCTGCATTATTTTCCATTTTCTCTTCCTTTTATTTCATTTGTATCGCTTTATTTGTTCCTGTACCTTTTAATTCTCGCCAAAGTAGAATCCTGCCGACATTGTGGAGGACTACCCAAGGATTCGAGATCAGTATGATTTACAGGTTTTTATTAATTGAATTATTATTTTATTTTTGTCAGTATGCATGTCATATTATTCTGCTACCATTGTTTATTTATATTTGCATTAATTATCATGTCTAGCTAAATTAGTTTTATCGGTATGTAACCGAATTAGTAGGACAGGATTCGATAGTAACCGGCACCTTCCCTTTTTACAAACAACCTTTCTGGCCGTAGTTTTTAATCTTAATTTCTAAATAAACCTTCGTCGCGACAACGAGAAATTATTTACAGTAGTTTCGCCACGACAGTGGGAAATTCATTAAGGCACGAATCGGCACGCGAAAGCTGGGATTCAAACCAGATAGTAAAAACTAGGCATTGATTTTAAACACAACGAAAGCGCTTTAAAAGAAATCAGAATCTATTTGTTTTCAGAAATTAGTTTTAACCCCGAATGAGACTACGAGAGCGTACATTCCGCCTTAGAATTATGACCCGAGTCAACAACCATCGTGAGGCAGAGGTCTTTAAACGAGTATTTTCTCCTGAAGAGTGTTTGCAAAGAGTAAAAAGCGTCGGCGACCTGTGGAATCCCCGATAACTAATTCCTTGCATACCGATATCCCTTTACCTCTTTTTCTTTAAACCAATTATCTTTATTTCCTTTGCATTTAATTTCATTCGCATTCAGCTTTCCTAAATCCATTAGCCTTAACTTTACGTCGTAATAATAGATAACGGTAGATTGACATTGGTCTCTGTGGGTTCGACAATCTTTTATATTACTTCGATATTTCCGTGCACTTGCAGACGCATCAAGTTTTTGGTGTCGTTGCCAGGGACCAACAATCAATATTGTGATTCCGTTGTTGCATAGTATAGACTAAGGCACTCTTATCTAAATCATAATGTATAACCCATATTTCCCTTATAACTACCACCCCCAATATTTCGAGGAACCACAAGATCCGTTTAAATCGGACCTCGAAATATTATTAGAAGATTTCAATACGACGCATTCTCACCCAAATTCCCTCTACGATGACGACTCCCAATGTTTTGAGGAAACACAAGATTTCGATACATCTAACCTTGAACTATTACTAGAAAAATTCGAAGAAACGTTTACTCACTCTAGGATAGAATCTATGATGGAGCGCTTTATGGAGACACAAACTCTCCTAAATGAAGATTTTAGAAAACAACATCTCCAAATTGATGAAGACCTTAAGCACATGAGCATTATAGTCGATTCCCTCGCGACTCACAGCAAGGCTTTGGAGACTCAAACCTCTTTGCTTACACAAACATCTCTAGGACCCTTCCTTGAGAGCCATGTGAATGTTGTAACCACTAGTAATGAAGAACAAATAGAAGATCCTAGGGAGAGTGATGATGAGTCTGAGGAGAGTTTTGGTGAGACAAGCATAATTATTGAGAAAAATCCATCGACACCACCCGAAAGGGAGGTTGTCGAAGAGGTAGAGAAGGAAGCACCTATTGTTGCCCCTCCTCCCTATACCCCACCTATTTCATTCCCACAAAGGGTTGTGGAAGCTAAGGTAAACTCCAAATCCAAAACATATGTGGAGGTATTGGAAAATATCCACACTAATGCACCTTTGTCTAAGGTCCTTCATAACAAAAGAAAATTCAAGGACCATGAAACTAGGGTCATCATTACTGTTAAAAGGGTAAGATTAAATTTTGAGGTGGTGGATGAAATAGCTAAGCCTAAATTTGAAAAACGGATACTTAGGATAGATCCAGAACCACCACCACAAGTTCAAAACAATGAACCACCCTATAGAAGAAAGAAAATAAAAGGTGAGGGATATGAGAAATGGCTTGATAAGTGGCCATGGAAACCGAAGATCATTCAAAGTTCGAGCGATGAACCATTCTCGAAAGAGCCACCATGAGTACTTGCACTCCTTGGCCGTCGAGCTATCGACGATAAACAAAGCGTTGTGTGGGAGGCAACCCACAAGGTCTTTATTTTAATTTGTTTGTTTAAATTTGCAGAAAATAAAGAAATGTATCGCTTGTTACTCTTTAGCTATATCTAAGCGAAAACTCTCTAGATGACGATCTGAGAAGATGAGCTATGCCCACGGACATTCCTACGAGTGTCGCTGCTGCTGGGAACACTGATGATGAGTACTTCCTCTTGACGCGAGCAACATGATGAGCTAGTTCGAGAATTACACAAACAAAGGTATCTCAAAATGCCCGCCGCCGAAGTAGAAGTGATCAACTAAGACAAGGATAGTAAGAGCAGTAGCATTCATACAGGTTCTATCTTTCCTTTTCCACATTTTACTAAAACATTGAGGACAATGTTTGGTTTAAGTGTGGGGAGGAGCTCTATTGTTTTACATTTTATTTCATGCTTCTAGGAATTTTTATCTATTTTTAACATTATGTCAAAGTCTTTGCATGTGCTGTCGAGTCTTTATGCGTGGTTTTCGCTTGTTATTCAATTTCCCCAAAAATTTTAAAATTTCAAAATTCTAATCTCCAACAAATTTTTTCTTCGATTCATGACATGGTTCTCTGAAAGTATATAGGCTGTCCAGGCTATGTTAGAAAAACGTGGAAAAGTTTTGATAAAATTGATACCGCCCTGACACCCTTAACCCCCTAAATATGCAAAATCAATTTGAGTACCCATTATGCCGAAATCTTAAAGCTCCAGGTTCTTGTAGTAATCCCTAAGTAGTTTATTTAAGCAGTCAGCACCATCCTAAACACACTAAGTAAGAAACCGATGCAAATAAGTGTATGATCTCTAGTGTAAAATGAGAAATTAAGAAAGAAAAAAATTATGAAGAAAAATACATGTTCCTTCTAAGTTAGGTGCTTCTCACCCGAGCACTTAGCCTAACGGTACAAACTCTTAAAGTTCAATTGATGCTTAAGCATATTTGCAGAGAAAAAATGAAATAGCATCGAGATCATAGTCACTAACAAGTTTACTTGCCATGAATGTGTATGGATAACGGGATTAATATGATTGCACTATAATGAAATGGGGTGAAAGAGAGCATGAGATATAGGTTGAGTTATAATGGCATGATTCCGATTGGTTTGCATAAGTAGGGAGTTTTTGAAATTTTGTTGTTACGGTATCCTTGGTATTGATATTTAGTACCTATCGATCTAACATTAGCCTAGCAGCCATGTATGATTAGAGTCTCATTATGTTTTTGTTTCGAACTATGCTTATTTCTTTTTACCGTGTTGGTTGGTTGCTTGAGGACAAGCAATGGTTTAAGTGTAGGGGTGTTTGATAACACGAAATCATATTGTTTATTTGGCTTGATTCACATGCATTTATTTGTGACTATTATTAATTTATCTTGATTTATGTTCTATTATATGATTAATTTACTTCGTTTTGCAGATTGGGGAGAATTTGGATTAAAGAAAGAAAAGAAGAAGAAATGGAAGGAAAAGAGAGAAGAAAAACAGGAAAAATGGATTTTGCTGATATGACGGTCGTCACAGGTCCATTACGACCGTCATGCGTATGACGACCGTCACAGGTCCATTACGACCGTCACGCAGACGAAATATCATTTAACGTTCAAATCAGTTTTTTTTGCCACGATCACTCTCTCTAAGATTTCTTCCTACACTTTCTCCACTCACTGCCCACTACTGGAAGTTACTCCCATTCCCTCCATAACTCACTCATGATCTCTGGAAGTTGAAGAAGGAATTATCTCCTATAAATAAGCCTTAGATTCACAGTTTAGGGGGAGGCCTTCGATGTATTGAAGTGCTGCCAAAATTCCCATTTAAGTCAAATTTACTTTCCTACATTATTTTCCATTTTCTCTTCCTTTTATTTCATTTGTATCGCTTTATTTGTTCCTGTACCTTTTAATTCTCTCCAAAGTAGAATCCTGCCGACATTGTGGAGGACTACCCAAGGATTCGAGATCAGTACGATTTACAGGTTTTTATTAATTGAATTATTATTTTATTTCTGTCAGTATGCATGTTATATTATTTTGCTACCATTGTTTATTTATGTTTGCATTAATTATCATGTCTAGCTAAATTAGTTTTATCGATATATAACCGAATTAGTAGGACAAGATTCGATAGTAACCGACACCTTTCCTTTTTACAAACAACCTTTCTGGCCGTAGTTTTTAATCTTAATTTCTAAATAAACCTTCGTCGCGACAGTGAGAAATTATTTACAGTAGTTTCGTCACGACAGTGGGAAATTCATTAAGGCACGAATCGGCACGCGAAAGCTGGGATTCAAACCAGATAGTAAAAACTAGGCATTAATTTTAAACACAGCGAAAGCGCTTTAAAAGAAATCAGAATCTATTTGTTTTCAAAAATTAGTTTTAACCCCGAATGGGACTGCGAGAGCGTACATTCCGCCTTAGAATTATGACCCGAGTCAACAACCATCGTGAGGCAGAGGTCTTTAAACGAGTATTTTCTTCTGAAGAGTATTTGCAAAGAGTAAAAAGCGTCGGCGACCTGTCGAATCCCCGATAACTAATTCCTTGCATACCGATATCCCTTTACCTCTTTTTCTTTAAACCAATTATCTTTATTTCCTTTGAATTTAATTTCATTCGCATTCAGCTTTCCTAAATCCATTAGCCTTAGCTTTACTTTGTAATAATAGATAACGGTAGATTGACATTGGTCTCTGTGGGTTCGACAATCTTTTATATTACTTCGATATTTCCGTGCACTTGCGGCGCATCATGCGTGCGCGCATGCACACGCGCACGTGTGTGTGTGTGTGTCTGTTTGTGTGTGTATGTGTGAGTGTTTGTGTGTCTGTAAGCGCGCGCGTGCGTGCGCGTGTGTCTGCGTGTCTGTGTCTGTGTTTATGCGTATGCGTGTGCGCGTGCGTGTCTGTGTGTGTGCGTGTCTGTGTGGGTGCGTGTGTTTCCATGCGTGCGTGCGTGTGTGAGTGCGCGTGCATGTCTGTGAGTGTGCGTGTGTGCGCGTGTGAGTGCGTGTGTGAGTGTGCGTGTGTGCGTGTGTGAGTGTGTGTCCATGCATTTGTGTGTACGTGCGTGTGTGCATGCGTGTGTGCATATCTGTGTGTGTGTATGTATGTGAGTGCTTGCGTGCGTGCGTGTGCAGGGAGGGGTGCATGCGTGTGTACGCGTGAGCGTTCGTGTGTCTTTGTGTATCGTGTGTCTTTATTAATCAATCCCTTTATTTAAATAAAGTTATTTTCTAGATAAATAATGAACCATCTTTTTTTAAAAAAAAAAAATTCATTTCATATGTTAAAACCTTTTTTAAAAAAAAACAAATAATAATAAATACCCTTTTATATTAAATTAACGTTTATCGATGATATTCATAAAAAGAACTTTTTAATGAATCCTATTTAAAATTATTCCCAACTAAAGCCAATTTCATAATCAACCTCGACAATTAATCTTTTTTCTTTTTCCTAAAATCAATTCGCAAATTATAAATAAAACTTTTAAATCAATCTCCATTCAACTTTTTTCTCAAACTAATCAATCCTACAATTAAAATCCATCAAAATCGCATAAATTAATCAATCGTGCACTTCACGACACCTTTCACTCTCACACACTTCCAGCGCTTTCATGCGTTTGTGTATGGTTTACATTTCCGCAACTTATTCATTGCAATTTACATTATCATGTCTATATTATCGCATCGTATTTCGTCCAAAGGAAAAACCTACACATAAGTCAATACTTGTGTGTAGTTGCACATCATATGCATCGTATCCCCTTCGATCCTTGATTCTTCAAGTTGATCATTTAAGTTTAGGACCTACCCCATAGGAAGGACCTTGTCTTTATTTCTTTACAACATAGAAACAAACAACAACACTATACCACTTTTCAAACACAAATAGAGAATAGATGTTAATCATCTTAAGTGAGATATAATCTCCACCCCCACAACAACACAATCAAACATGTAGGGACTTTGCCTTAAGAGCGATAAAGGCATACTTGGCGATCATCCGAGTATGTAAGACCTTTTCTTAAGACGATGCAAAGACCATTTACTACAACCCCTTTACACTTGTGGTGGTTATCTCTCCCTTAACATGAAGACTCGTCTCTTCTCCTAAACCCAATCAATCAACTACCCTAAACCCGTAGGAACTTTGACCACAGTCAAAGAACTCCTCAAACCCTTTAGGGTGAACTACAACATACTCTGATTCCACTCCCGTAAGAATATGTAGGCATAAGATGCGATATCTTATCGAGTATACTTAGAAATAAACCACTAGGGTCTCTAATCCTTTAAGCAGATAAACACTTAGCAATAAACAAACATAAAACAAGAGGTTCCTGTAGAGTACTACAGAAACTTAGGATGCTAGTACCTTCCCTAAGTTTAACCAACCCCCGAACCTAAACAATCTAGCTTGCATTTGCATTGCATTGTGGGAATTTCGATCTTTATCCCTTCCTTTGGACAAATCAAAGTCCGGTTGCAAATTGAATTAACGATTCAAACTAATCAATAGTTTGATATCAAAATTTCACCGCGACAGAAATGGCAACTTCACTGGGGAACTCTCTAGTGGGTTTTCCCCATCTTGCTTTATTTATTTGTTTACTGCTTTATATATATGCCTACTTGATTAATTGTTTACATGCTTTCTCTTGTATTTCTTTTGGGTATTATTCTTGAGTGGTGAGATAAAGTTCTACACCCGAGCTTGAGAGAAATTAAGATAGGATGGTGATATATTCGAGGAGGCTTATATGGAGTTGAATCCCTACTAAGTTGAATCGAGAATCCCGCTCAGTTGAGGCCTTTTCGAAATAGTACTGTTGAACGATTAATCGTGAAGACACTCACTACTTTTGACTTTGGAGCCTATGATATTGAGGACCGTAGTTACCTTAACCCAACTTTGGCCTTTATTAGGATGTAGTGCGATACTATGAGGGACTACTTCCGAAATAGTGCTACGCGAAGCTACACTCAAAAGAAGTTCTCTTGAGAATATCATTAATCCTCGAGTAATTGGGAAAATTGATAATATCCGATAGATGGGCTGATGATTCTGAGTCCCCTTAGAACCTTGTTCTGCAGGTACAAACAACTTTTAGTCCTTAAACCTTTGGGAAGGGTACACCTTTACCCCATGCTCGTTGCAAACCTAGGGCGCCCCTTGTTTGTTTATCTTTATTGTCCTTATGTGAATACTTGTGTTTGCTGCATTCATATAGCATCATTCTGCATTGGACTTCATGGGATTTACCTTCGTTTATGAACATTGTAGGTCACTATGGCTTCAGATAAAAGACATACTGTGAAATATACTTTTAAGAGTCCCAAATTGGACGACCTAAAGAAGTTGTGGGGTTTCATTAAAGATCAAGAAGAATTCAAGAACAAGTATGGGAAGCTAATATCTTTATTGGGTTGCTCAGTGAATGAAGGACTTCTTGCCACTTTGCTACAGTTCTATGATCCTCTCTACCATTGTTTCACCTTTCCAGATTTCCAGTTGCTACCTACATTGGAAGAATATTCTTTTTTGGTTGGTCTACCTGTCCTTGAGGAATCTCCTTTTCCCTTCTTGGAGAAGGACCCCGATGAGAAAGATATTGCTAAAGCCCTCCGTTTGAAGGTATCTGACGTCAAAGCCAACCTAGTTACTAAGGATGGAATTCTTGGTTTAAAGACAGGTTTCCTAATCGAGAAGGCTTCATTCTATGCTGATTATTCTAATAAGGCTCCGTTTGAGGCAATTTTTGCTTTGCTTGTTTATGGGTTGTTTCTATTCCCGAGTTTTGAAGGTTTCATCGATCTCAAAGCATTCAAGATCTTTATGAAGAACAACCCAGTGCCAACTCTGTTAGGAAATGCATATCACTCTGTACATCTCCGAAACCTTCATGGTGGAGGGATGATTACTTGCTGTGTACCTTTACTTTACAAGTGGTTTATTTCGCACTTGCCGAAGTCTAGCTCTTTTACAAACATTGGCAAAGAACATTGGTCTCCAAGAGTTATGGCTTTGACCCATTCTGACATTGATTGGTACAATCGAGTGTATGATGGAGTATTAATCATTGATAGCTGTGGTGATTTTGCTAATGTACCATTGCTCAGCTTTGATGGAGGAATCAGCTACAATCCTATCTTAGCTCGTCGACAGTTGGGATACCCGTTGAAGGAACCTCCCAAGAGTGTTCAAGTAGAGGGTATGTTCTTCAAAGATGATATGGAACTCCGAGGAAAGATTCTACATGCATGGCGTAATGTACACAAGAAAGGGAAGAGAAGTCTAGGGAAGCTTAACTGTGTATCTTTAGAACCATACCTCCAGTGGGTCAGAAAAAGGGCAACCAAGCTAAAGATGCCTTATTCCCGTCAAGATCCCATAGCTCCAAGGAGAGAGCCTACTTATGTCTTTATGTCTAAAGCCGAGAAGTTAGGGGTGTCCTTAAGAAAGTCTCAACATGAGCTGGAATCTTGGAAGAATAAGTACCATGTAGCAGTGGCAGAAAATGCTGAGTGTCAGAAACAGAAGGCTGAACTTCAAAAGGAGAGGGATGAACTTCAGAAACAACTTCAATTGAAGGATGAAGAGCTACTCCCCTGCAAGAAGAGGAAGGTCATGGAGGATTTATTTTTCTCCGACCCGCAATGTACTATTTGGAAGCTAATTGTGGACAACCTTATCCGTGAGAAGACGCAACTAGAAGAGCAGCTCAAGCAGCAGCATTCAAAGCTTCTTTAGTGTCTTTACCAGCTTTTATTTAGCTTTTATTTGGGACTCTTTAAAAGAATATTTATGTAGTCCGTTTCAAATTTAATAAAACGTTTCCTTTTACCGCAATGCCCATAAATAAGAGGAATCCCATGAAGTCCTAATCATCTTGCATTGCATTCTTTTTCCATTGTTCACTTCAAGAAACTCAAATTCGTTCTGTAGGTGTTGTAATCATGGATTTCAGAAGAGAAACCCTGAAGTACACTTTTCAGAGTCCCAACCTCGAAAGCTTGAGAGAACTAGCCGAACTCGTCGAGGATCGCTTTGCCTTCGCAGCAGAATATGGAGGAGTCTTCCGCTTCCTTGAGCTAAGGATGAAAGAAGGATTGTTGGAAACGTTGGTTCAATTTTATGACCCGATGTATCACTGCTTCACTTTTCCGGACTACCAGTTGATGCCGACCTTGGAAGAGTACTCAGAACTTTTGAGGATGCCTGTGACTGTTCGACCTCTATTCACCAGAAGGGAAGACACGCCTAGTCACCAAGAAATTGCAAATGCCACTCATCTTAGCCTTGAAGATGTTCAAGCACACCTGATCACCAAGGAAGGAGTCCTTGGGTTCCCCGCTGACTTTTTGATTGAAAAAGTCTGTCACCATGCTGAAAGAAAGGAGGCTCTCATATTGGAAACCAATTTCGCTTTGTTGGTTTATGGGACTTTCTGGTTCCCTAAAATTGACAATTTTGTTGATATGGATGCAATCAAGCTCTTCGTACTCAAGAATCCAGTACCCACCCTGCTTGCTGATACGTACTTCTCGATTCACTCAAAGAATGCCGAAGGAGGAGGACACATTGTATGTTGTACTGCCTTGCTGTACTCATGGTTCATCGCTCGTTTGACTTGGCATCCGTCCCTTTGGGACGAAGGAGCAACACCTCGATGGTCCGAGATACTCATGGCCCTCACCCATTCGGACATTGTTTGGTATGATCCCGCCTATGGAGGCGTGCCTATGATTCCTAGCATCAGAGGATTCCCCAACATACCGCTTATTGGAAGAGAAGGATGTATAACTTACAATCCCGCCTTGGCCCGTAGACAGTTTGGACACCCTATGATCCAAATACCAGACTCGGCTTCGTTGGAAGAGATCTATTTCAAAGGAGAAGAGGATCTAGATCTAAGGACTGTCATCATTTATGCATGGAAATACATTGATAGGGAAGGAACAGCTGCTTCAGGATACCCCAACTGTGCTGTTTCCGAGGATTATCTGCATTGGGTGCGAGAAAGGGCTCTCGATCTCAAGATGCCTTTTCCTTTCCACGAACCTATGGTATTGTCTGCTCATGACCCCGACTGGTTCGATGTGGATGAAATTGAACAAGTAAAGATTGCTTTAGATGAAGCCCGAAAATTGAGGACTGCCTGGAAGAATAAGTTCCTCACCCTCAAAGTAGAGAAGGAAAGACTTCAGAAGACACCAGAATTAGAAGTTGCCAGAAAGAGAAAGGCACAAGGAGATTTATTTTCTCCTCATGCCTCTTCAAGTGCTGTCACCAATGATGATCTCCCCTCAACTACCATGGCTTGGAAGGAGTGTGTGGAACGACTCATCTTCGAGAAAGCGGCGCTGCAGGAGCGCATTGATCAGCTAGTCGAGGAGCTCCGTACAAAAGAGAAGACTGTGGGATAGAGTTCTAAGTTTTCTTTTGCTTTCGTTGTAATAAACTCTTAAAAGAGTACTTTGCTTTACAGTGTTTCTCAAGAATAAAAAGTTTTTCGATTATTTTACATTATAACACTGAAAAACACTTTGAGTTTCTTGAAGTATCCTCCTACATCTGCATTTTCGCATTAGCATTCTGCATTTAGCATGGCATTTTACATTTGTGCGTGTGTCTTTCCTTTGTTGTGGCTCATTTCGGTTTTCCATCTTTTGCTGTCAGTCGCCGTCTTGACCATCTGACCAAGCCGGAAGCATCATTAAAGGATAGTAAGGAGAACGAAGATATGGATCGCATGACTAGCTTCAGAGTAAAGTCTAACCCGACGCTTCACCGTCCCTCCGACAACTTTGTTCCTATGCAACTTCAGCCTGTGCAAGAAAAGGAAGTGGACGACCCTGGGCTTATAGCATTCGAGAATGAGTTTCGTGACTTCAAGGAACGATGGAAAATGATGAAAAGGAACCGTGCGCCTGATTTTCATGCTCATGACCTGCACCTAGTTCCAAACCTAGTTGTCCCCCCAGGATTCCAGATGCCCGCCTTCGAAGTGTACAAAGGTACAATTTGTCCAAGGTATCATTTGATGATGTTTTGTCAGAAGATGATCGCTTACCTTGGGAACGACAAACTAATGATTCACTGCTTTCAAGAAAGTTTGGGTGGAGCACCGTTAACATGGTATATGAAGCTACAAGTGAATCACATCCAGTCTTGGGAAGACTTAGCTGTTGCTTTTGTAAAGCAGTACAATTACAGTTTGGGAATAGTTCCCGATCAAACAGGTGATAAAGGATCTCCCAGAGAATCCACAGCTTCGGTATCCCGTCCTCAACATGAGTATGCAATGCCCGCTCAGCGCGAGCAGCAATTACCTCCTAAGCGAAAGATGACATTTCCAGATCAGCATCGACATGATCGAAGACAGTTTCCGAATCAGAAAGTACCTCTGAACACTCTGAAAGAAGAAACCCATTGGTTTGATCTTATCCCATTGACCTACCGTCAATTATGGTTTTATTTCATCCGAAACTCGGTAATGACACCTAGAAAGACTAGAACCATGAACTCTCACCCGCCGTGGTTCAACCCAAACACCAGCTGTGAATTCCATGATGGAGTGTTGGGGAATTCGATCGAAGATTGCAAAGTTTTTCAAGGAAAAGTTCAAGAAATGATCGATAATGAAGTGCTAACCTTCAAAGGAGAAAGACCGATCCTGAATGGAGTACCATTACGCTGATATAAGCGAAAACTCCAGAAGAACTTTCTATTTCTTTCGTTTGTTTGTGTGTTTATTTCTTTGGTTAAAAGCATATTTGGCATGTAAGAACTTTCTGTTTTGAATAAGTAATGCAATAACTGTTTGTCTTGAAGAAATCCATTCGTTTTCACTCAAATAGTTTTTCAAAATTATTTATAATGCCAACTTTTACCCGATCTCTTGCTCTGACAGAGAATTGGAAGGAGGATGATGAAGTAAAACATATGATCTCTTATTGTATACTTCGAATAAAAACCCTACTGATGATGTAAGGCATTATTTTAAACCTCCTAAACACCGCAATAATCAACCCTTTCTTTTAATCCTTGAGAAAAGACCTGTTTTTTTCTCCCAAACCGAAACATCATTTTCTTAACCTGGGGCAGGGTGATATCAAAAATGATAAACATCTTCAAAAATTGGGTGGGCACAAATATACTAACCCTTTCTTCCTCCATTCTACAAGTCATAAATTAAACCCATATACGACCCTCAAAGCCCTAATTGAAGGAAGGTTTAATTCGAAAGCATACTCGATGAGATATTGTTTCCTGACTCCTTGAGCTATGCTCAAAATTAATTCAGCTTTATAAATAATGATCAATTTGTATCCTAACTAGTGGTTTCAATCACAAGTTATTGCGATATCCTTTTTCAAAACTTCAAGGAAAACGTGTGTCGCATTAACCATTTCGAAATTGATATTTCTAACTTGTTAAGATACGCTTGACATCTTAGAACGAATAAACGGACTCCAATGGACTCGAAGACCTCGCGAACCTGGAGCAATTTACTCTTCAAGAAGTTGGATCCGTAGGAGTTTGGCTTTCATCTAAAAGCACAAATTGGAAGACTAGGTTATACCACCAATCAGGGGCAGTTACGCCGAGATTCGGCGAATCTCTAGAGAGTTTGAAAACAGTGGGGCATTTGGACATCATGTTTTCTATAAAATCCTCTCAAGACGTTTTTCTCTTCAACTATGTGACTTGGGGCATTTGAAGATTGGAGCAAAAAGATGTATATTTCATCCTCAGGAAGCTCAATCCCAACATATTCAGCAACTATGAAGACCCAGGATATTTACTTTATCCCCTATGAAACTTCGGTTTGGGTACCTCCGTCTACAATTTCATACAACACGTCAAACTTATCAAGATGATACATCCCCAAGTAGATCGATCACTCTTCCTCAAGAGAAATTTTGAAGTTTTGAAGCATGAATGAGATCCTATACTTAGTTCTTCATCTACCCTCAGTGGTACTTCTATCTTTGAAGATCGGTCTGATGTTTGTTTCGAGACGTTTATCCCGTATTCGATCGTTGCTCGTCTGTCTTGTCAGCATAAGCATACACATATCATATAAGTAGATAGCATAACATTTTCATTTTATGCATCCTTTGTTCGCTTCACTCTATCTCTTTGATTGCGTTTACCCTTGGGTATTTGGGCGTGTCTTACTCCTTCCAAATAGAATTGTCAGTCCTAAGCAAAAAAACTCAATATTTCTATTTCCCCACGAAGTTCGATCCTCGTGGAAGACAGTTGTTTCAGTACATTCCCATTGGAGTTTATGCCTCTATGGTTGAGTCTTGCTTGACAGTTTCTCTTCGTTTATTTCCCGAATTGAACTTCAGCCTTTGGCAATCACACTATGAACATCTCCAGCTTTTGAACACAAGTCAAAAGTGCATTTATTTTGCGCTTCGACATTATGAGGACCACCATTGAGGACGTGACATTTCTCCAGCAACATTGCAAGACCTCCTCAACAATTTACAGTCGAAAAACAGAAGATCTCTTTATTTGAGCAACTAGTTTTGGGCAGATTTATGCCCAAAGCAACAAACAACAATTTCCTCGAGACAATCTGTCCTTCCCCAGTGGATTATTTCAAGATTATCAAGGCAGAGCAAAGTACATTACAGACACTTCCCCATTTGAGGACTTCTGCTACAGCAAATTCATATTCTTACAATTACAGCAAAGATACTCCTCAAAAATGATCTTCCCCAGAGAGTTCATTATGAGTACTATCAATGACATATCTCCTTACAAGAGGACACTCCACAAATCAACCGGTTTATAGCTCCTTTGAAGATCCCCGGTGCATATTCTACAAATTGCCAATGCAATACAAACTGCATCTACAATTTACAATTACAAGTACAAGATCACATCTACAAAATTCTACAATTACAGACTACATCGACAACATTTACATCAACAATCTACAGTCTACAAAATTACAACCCCCTATGAAGGTGCTCTCATGAGTTCTCATCATTTCAGGAAGGAACCGAGACCAGCTCATGGTTCCCATACCATGATGCAAGGGGAAGTTCAACATCATGAACCGAGACCAGCTCATGGTTCCCATACCATGGTGCAAAGGGGAAGTTCGATGTTAGAGACCGAGACCAGCTCATGATTCCCATATCATGATGCTCGGGGAAGCTCTACCACTACAACATCTACATCAACATTACAATTTACAACTACAGTTACATCTACAATCTACAATATTTACAACCCCCTATGAAGGTGCTCTCACGAGTTCTCATCATTTCGGGAAGGAACCGAGACCAGCTCATGGTTCCCATACCATGATGCAAGGGGAAGTTCAACATCATGAACCGAGACCAGCTCATGGTTCCCATACCATGGTGCAAAGGGGAAGTTCGATGTTAGAGACCGAGACCAGCTCATGATTCCCATATCATGATGCTCGGGGAAGCTCTACCACTACAACATCTACATCAACACTACAATTTACAACTACAGTTACATCTACAATCTACAAATTTACAACCCCTCTTTGTGAAGATGCTCTTGCGAGTTTCCATCATTTTGGGTAGGAACCGAGACCAGCTCATGGTTCCCATACCATGGTGCAAGGGGAAGTTCGACATCAGAAACCGAGACCAGCTCATGGTTCCCCTACCATGGTGCAAGGGGAAGTTCGACATCAGAGACCGAGACCAGCTCATGGTATCCTTATCATAATGCTCGGGGAAGTCATACATTTTATTATTTCAAGTTGAGTTCCAAAAGAAAAGATATACAGAAAAACAAAAAAGAAGAAAATAATAAGGATGAACCATCAACTCAATTCATCTGGATTATTACCAACCGCAACATTATGATAATAAACATATCCTTCGACTAAAAGTTTATTTCCCATCACCATGTCCTTGGTGTATGAGATACTGTTTTACTTCCTAGTATTCCCCAGTGATGTTGGTTTCCCATCCCCGCGGAGTCTTGTTGTGTCTATTTGTTCCCCTGTGACACCTTTTCCTCACAGGACTCGTCTGTCTTGCATTCTCATATCATTGCATATCATTTGCATTCGGTGGCCTCTTAGGGCCAAAAATTTGCGCAAATGTTTGTATTTAAGTCCCTCCTATCTCGTCGAGACGGAAATTTCGATCTCCATATCTCCGAATAGGAGTAACTTAAATAGGGGCATCTGTTGCACCCTAATTTTGACCATAAGATCCCACCTCTTTAGGTTTGTTTTCATGTTTATTTATTTATTTATTAATTTGTAAGTATGTTTATTACGGCTGACCAGTTGACGCAGGCATGGTATATTCAAGTACGGATCCTCACAATCGGATGTTTAGAAGCATCATCATTTCAAAACTAATTTGAAGTTAAGACCTTTATATGACGCAAAAAGGGTTCCTTTTCAAAAAAGACTTGCAAGGTTTATTTAGAGTATACAGCAACTTGCATTTCAAGCCACGGGTCCGTTGAGGACTTTTCAAGGAGTTTCGTTTATGGAAAATGATTTCATGGTGATCTAAGGCCTCTTTCATTAAGCTATTTTCAAAGAGGAATCATCAAGAGCTACTATCTTCGAAGTTGTTTATCAGGAGTGTTTCTACATTTCAAGTTTGTAAATAGGGAGTATCATGTCCCACCGCTGTGTTGGTATATTTTGTTACAAACATCAAGGACGTGTAGTTGGAGATGGTTCTTCATACATAAAAGGACTAGACTAGTACAAGGATGATTAAAGATGCCTAATGAGAAGGAATTCATGAGTTGCAACCAAAGTTAACAACAAGGTGTTACTCGTATGTCTATGTCGTATCATTTTTTTCATCATATGTCATCATACAATCAGAGTTTGAAATACACAAAAAAAAATGATGAAGAGCTTTATTACTACAATCTATTAATGTAAATGGCTATGCGGCTGCCCGGTAAGGTTTTCTCCATGAACACACGAGAATAAGACAACTCGGTAACGAACAGGCTCCCGGCAATGCTGATCTTCAAGATACCTGCTCAAATCCAATTCTCTAGTTTACGGCTTCACCGCGTAATTGGCTTCTTCAACGTCCAGGTTTCACTCTTCTTCCTCCCCGTAAGCAGAACCGAAACCAATGCAGGAACTGCACGCTATAGCCTTCCCTGCAGTCCTCACCTGCAAGTATGACACAACTGATAATCAGAGCTCATAATAAGTTATTGATACTTTATATGATTTGTTTTCAGCAAGAGATTATAGGTGGAATAAGTAAAAGAATCAAAGTTTCAAGATATGCACCATATTCATTTTTCTTCATCTTCTGATCATGGGAACTGTGGACGCCCAGATATACTTTACCAACATTGAATCTATAGCATACAAATTTCCTTTTCAAACAAGTACAAGGAATCAAGGACATATAGATAACAAAGCTTCAAGGTGATATATAAATAAAATCCACAAAACTCTCTGCATACCCTTCTGTCAATTCCAGAAGTTGTGGATACAACTTTTCATCCGCGAACGCAAACCCTTAACAATTGCCCTGGTCTATCACATAAATGCATTGGTCTCTTGCAATTTGCTACCTGAGCTGGCAACATTTCCTGATGGATTCACTAGCCTACGGACAACAAATTAGGGAGTCACAAAAGACTTGAAAGCATGAAAAATGAAGCGGGAGAATCAATACATTTACAAGAAAATTTACACACTGATAATCAACAGGCTTTTAAGTAATACCTTTACTTCATCATAGAGTTTTCGCTCTCATGCATACAGTGTATCAAGGGTGGATGAATGACTTCCGGCAATCATACATAATTCTTCAACAAAATCAACTACCAGTGAGAGTTTTCCTTCTTCTGTTGAAAGAGAACACCAATGGTTCTACACAGGTATCTGCTTATGCTTCAACTGAAGGACCTGTTACTCAAGTTGTGGACAGCTTGAACAATCATATGAGTGATATGCTGGATGTATTATCACAAGAGTGTATCACAGTTTCCTCGCAACCCTGTCAACAAAACCAAGAAACAACAAGTTAATTCTTAGAGAACTTTGAAAAGAAGTCATAACCGAAATAGACAAGCTGCAAACACCTGCTACCGCTGCTCCTCGTCACCAGTTTTTCTGATACACGCACCAAACGCAAGGCTTCTAATTCTTTATGTGGTCCAAAGCATCCGCCACCTGTACCCGTGTCGCTTGCGCGAAAATAAGGTGCCGGCATGACAGAAGAGTCGCCACCTTTCGTTATTTATCCCTCAGAGCGGGAAAGGAAATGATCGGAAAAACCTGACGAATAAGGGTAAGACAAGGTCGTCGCAACCATTGTCTGGGTTCGGGAGTCGGTTACGCAAGGGGAAGGTATTAGCACCCCTCACGTCCGTCGTACTCGATGGGATCCACGCTTGTTTGTTTACTTGGGTGGGTTGGTTTTATTCTATCTACCTATCAAGGCTGGCTGAAAAAGAAAAGAAAAATGACTCGGCAAAGCGTCGCACTTTATGCCTACGTATTCTCATCAGAGAATGAGAAATCAGAGTCAACGTAGTTCGGCCTACGAAGGGTTATGGGGAAAGGTTGCTCGCTAGGATATTGCATCCTATGCCTACGTACTTCCACACTGCATGGAAGATCAGAGCAAACGTAGTTCGGGAAACTACGGGTTATCTCCTGATCTGAAAGAAGTGTTTTTTATTATGTTTGCGATTTCAACCGCACTAGAGACTATGACCTGAGAGTGAATGCGTCGCATGTCACCCAAAGGGCACCATACTAAACATCCAGACTATGGAAAAGAAACTCTCCCACAATCCTTTCTCAGATAGCTTAAGGCTCGTAACGTACGAAAGAAATCATTCATGATTACTGTATCTTAAACTGTTTTGAGATGAGAAGAGAACAGACCCAACTAGGAGGGAGACTATCAAGTCCTACTGTTATCATGCCATGGATTCATCCTATGGTTGAGGTTTGAACAGGGAACTCCTAGAAGTTGTCATGCATAGGTTTCAACCTAAAAGTCTATCATCAAATCCTTATCAAAGGAAATGAGAGTCCTAAGGGATCATATCAATGATACATCAAAACAGATAAAGCATCAGCTTAACAGTAAAATGCATGCAATGCAAGTGAGGGAGGAAATGTGTGTGGGGCTTCAGCCTCCACAAGCTCATCTCAACCTCAAGCCAGTCATGAAATAACAGTAATCATACTGAAAAATAAACAACATGCTATCAAGCAATATACAGATAAGAGAAATGAAGTGCCATCAGGCAAACAAACCACATGCTTGAGAAAGAAATTCTACCTCTAAGCTCTAATCCTAACCCTAGAACAGAACTCTAATCTACCTCTAAGCAAAGCCCTAAAGCAAAACCCTAATCAAAAGAAATCAATCCCAGTCTTCAAGCTTCAAAACAAGCTTACCAAAGAAAGGGAGCTAAGTAAGCAGACTCATAGTGTCTTCCTCGGGAAAGCACTAGGAGGCTTATACTCAGGAATCATATCCTATGTGGCTCAACAACTGTGATCAGTTTACATTCCTCCTCAGGAGAAATTAAACTCACATTAAGGCTCCAACATCACTGGATACTTGAGAAATCCTACCTGAACTAGGGGAACTAAGTGAACAGACCCATAGGACCTTCCTCAGGAAAGTACTAGGAGGCTTCCACTTAGGAGTCGTATCCCATGTGGCTCAACAACTGTGATCAGTTTACATTCCTCCTCAGGAGAAATTAAACTCACATGAAGGCTCCAACATCATTGGATACTTAAGAAATCCTAGATGAACTAATGGAACTAAGTGGACAGACCCCTAGGACCTTCCTCAGGAAAGTACTAGGAGGCTTCCACTTAGGAGTCGTATCCCATGTGGCTCAACAACTGTGATCAGTTTACATTCCT
The DNA here is from genome assembly GCA_963859935.3 of Lathyrus sativus. Lineage (NCBI taxonomy): Eukaryota > Viridiplantae > Streptophyta > Magnoliopsida > Fabales > Fabaceae > Lathyrus > Lathyrus sativus. Next base: position 706,213,467 of record OZ012735.1, on the reverse strand, counting down.
CCTCAGGAGAAATTAAACTCACATGTTGGCTCCAACATCATTGGATACTTAAGAAAGAGGTGAGAATAAAGAATGAAAGACATCCATAGTGCCTTCCTCAGGAAAGTACCATGAACTTCCCTCAAACTTCAGGATCTCAAACCTCACAAACAGAGAGCAAGCTCCAACCTCTGGGTCTCTGAGTCTTGATCTTCAATCTTCTCCTTCATCATGCTCCTCAATAAGGTCTTCAAAACAAACTAAGCCCCACAACAATTCCCCAAAGGTAAACCCCAGAGACAGACAAATATCACACAGACAGTCAAAACAATCAGTCCTATTCAGAAAATATCTAAAAATACTAAAGCAAGAGGGAAAAATCTAACAATCATTCACAAGGGTCTATAACACCTACCCATAACATCCCTATATACCCATACCCAAAAACCAAGTCAAAACTCTCAACAGAAAATGAATTATCTCACCTATGCATAACCTAAACCCTAATTCTGATACCCTAATGCTAACCTAATTAACTAATCAAATTTTAATCTAAAAATCATGAATTAAATCCTATGGAAACTATGATTCAATATCTAATCACACCAAAAAGAATGGCTCAAAAAGACTAAGGGAAGGTCCTAAATACAAATTCTACAAAATCAAGTACAATATTAATCCTATTTAAAAGCTATTTAAATGAAAAATATTCTAAAAATATTAAAATAAAATAAAATGCCAATTTTATTTATTGATATTTTTCTAGACAAAATTATAAACCTAGAGAAAAAACAAGAATTAAGAAATACTAATTTTCCAATTTTACATGAATTATTTACAAACAAGGAAATATAAAAGAAAAACAAAATAAAAGAAATAAATGAAATGGGGAGGGGGTGAGAACAGTAGAACGCCCAGTTCACTTTCTATGATGGGCCCAGGAAGGGGGGTGCGCCTAGCATGGCGCGCCTGGGCCCAATTGCTATCAGAAAATAAAAAGAAAATTAAAAGAAAAAAACATTAAAGCTGCGGTATGAATAGCAAGAGATTTTAGTTTAAAACATGGTTTGGGCCGTGCGAGGGGGTGTGGGTATCAAAATTTTTCTGAGCCCAGGATTCATCACTAACTCAAACGCAGCGTTTCGCTCAAGTCTTTCCCTCCGTTTCTGATTTCAAATCATGGCCGTGCGATTAGATTATTTAGTCAATGGAAAAGAGAGATCCAACGGTGGAGGCTCATCGTCCCCAAGTGACAAGCTAGGGTTTTCAGTTTTCTCATTTCCATGCACGAATTCAACCCACTCGTTCTCTCTGATTCCTCGATGAAATTCGAAAATTCCAAAAGCAAAGATGACCTACTGATTGCCATGAACAAAACCAAACAAATAGTTTTCCCTGAAACCTCTTAAATCGTCCAAACAGAAAGCTTCAAGACTAGGGTTCCACCATTTTCTTCTGGTATCAACCTTGATAGAACTCAATCCTAATGATCTAAACTTGTTCTACATGTTACCCTCATCAATCTATGCCATCACATGTTCATTAAAACTCAATACACAGCTTGTTCTTGGAAATTAAAGAAATGGCACCCTGCCATGAAACTCCATGGATCTTCCTATAACTCTCAGGAAATCATCCACTAACCTAGCATGTTAACTTTACACCTAGAATTCTGACAGTAAGCACATAAATAAGAAGGTATGGAGCAACTTACCAACCTGTCAAATGGTGATGGTAGAGGTGTGAACAGATGGCTTCAAGGCTTGTAATTGATGCCAAACACTCCTCTAATGGTGGATATGGTTCTGTTTGCAAGAATCTTGAGGAAGAGAGCTTGTAGATGAAGAAATGGAAGCTTGCTTGATTTTGAAGAAACCTTGAAATCCACTCTCCCCTTCACTCTTCACCAATGAATTCACCAACCTTTGATCACATTGTGAGCCTCTCAATTTATAACCATCCATAGAATCATCTAGGAGCTTCTAGAATCATCTAGAAAGTAATGGAAAGTCATGGAATTTCTCTTTTAAGGACATGTGGTATATCTCATATCTCATGCATTAGACCTTTGTTTTGTGTCAAAAACTCCTTACAAGAGACATTGGGAGTGGAATGAGTGAAAAACAAGCTCAGCCTTGCCTTTGGTGAAGTTTTCTCAAGTTGCCTTATGATGCAAGAAACAAAATTACAAAGTAACCCCCATTTTAAGACTTCAAATCAAAAATCTATTTAAACCATTGTTTTTAAAATTATGTTTGGATTCAAAATGACATATTGGATGACCTATTTTGGATTTGTACATCTCCCAAACCAATTTCCAACTTGGATCCATTTAACTTATAAGTCATTTTTAGGTCATTTTCAACCATTCTTGTAAATCCTTGCTACAAGCTTTCCCAACAACTCATGACCACTTTTCTAGGCTTAAAATCCCATTTTGAACAACTTTTATGTTTTGAGTTTTTTCATCTGAGGCTTGGAAATAGGAGATATGGCCTTTGCTTAAAATGACCTATAACTTCCAAATGACCAAAATACCCCTGTCTTGTTCAAACCATAAGTTGAGTTCTACAAATCCTATAAAGGACTTCTAGTACTCTCTAGAAAGCTAAGAAGATGCTTTTCAAGATTCATGTTGACCAAGAGATCATAGGAATCATCCTACTAGGGCAAAAGTTGTCTGCAAGTTGGGTGACTTTCAAGGACCTAGATTCACATACCTCAGATGACTTGTAATTTGTCAAAACCATAACTTGAGCTCTGCATATCCTATCAAGGACTTCTACCACTCAAATTAAAGCTAAGAACAAGCTCTACAACATTCATGTTGTGGGGAAGATGATATAACACTCACATCTTGAGCTAAAACTGCCTGGAAGATAGGGATCAAATTAGGGTTTTTCACTGACAATCCTTGGAAACCCTGACTTAAAACTTCTCAAACTCTTCAATCATGATGAGTTGGTCTAGGACTTATCTTTATAACATCTCCATACATCATTCCATGATCTCATGGCCCTTGGATTAGGTCTCAACCTTCTCCAAATCTTCAGCTGACCTAGGATTGACCCAGTCAAACCCTAATTCTACCATTCATGGTTGAATCTTCTGAATTCTTGCACAATGACCTCTCTGGGCTTCATGATGGCTTTCAAGACATCTCATAGGATTTCTAAAAGCTTCAAGTTCATTCTCAAAGTCTCAGAATCACCTGAGGAGCTCCCACAACTCTCAAGCTATGAAGCACACAACCCTAGTTTCAAACAATTTCTCTGAGGATCTCTTGAACTTTCTGATGAAGGTATCAACTTTCAAACACTTGATGGGTGAATAAATGTTGGTCAAATTTTGGGGTGCAACAGCTGCCCCTATTCAAACGGCTTGAACCTGACTGGGTGAGAAGCGAACGACTCTCGGCCAATCAAGGTGCGAGACGATTGAATACCGGTAAACCCGAAAATTTGCCAACTGCTCAACTCTTCAAATACTGCAATACTAGCTGCACGGCAACTGGCTGGAGAAATACTGATCTGACACCACTGTCAGTTATCCATATTAAATTCTTCTGATATTGCCTTCAGACAACCAAAATACCCAACATCGCCGCTGGAAGACTAAACCATCTGACATACCCAACATCGCCGCTGGAAAACTGAATCTGACATACCCAACATCGCCGCTGGAAAACAAACATCACTCTGAGAGACACTCGACATCGCCGCCGTACAAACATCATCTCTGCTGGGAATTTAAAGAGTTTGACCTCGCCGTCAAACAAACATCCAACCTCGCCGCCGGAACCAAACATAATCTGACCTCGCCGTCAAAACAAACATTCAACCTCGTCGTCGAACAAACATCCAACCTCGCCTCCGGAAACAAACATAGTCTGACCTCGCCGTCAAATCCAAGCATCCAACCTCGCTGCCGGAGAAAATACAACACTGAACAACTCTGACCTGGGGTTCACCCCTGGTAAATGGAACAAAAGGTACACTTGCGTATTTGAAACTACTCCACTGGGAATGAGAGACTCAACCAAGCACACTCTGATCTGGGGTTCACCCTCAGAACCATAACGAACATCCAAATACTACTGCATACTGATCCCACCGTAGAACTTCAACATCAAAGCTATACGAAACCCTGGCCCCTGGCCACTTCCAGCTTCAGCTAGAAAAGATCTTCAAGTATTTCAGAAGATAAGCATCCTTGGCCTTCAAGGATGTAAACCTTGCCCGTCGGCGATTCCAGCTTCAGCTAGAAAAGATCTTCAAGTATTCCTGAAGATAATCATCCTTGGCCTCCAAGGATATAAACTTTGCCCGTCGGCAACTCTGCAGGAGGTATCTTCGACTTCAGTCTGAAGAAAATGGTCCTTGGCCTTCAAGGATACATGGATATGCCTTCAGGCAACTCCGCCTCTGCTATAGAGTGTCTGTGACTTCAGTCAGGGATATACTTTGGCCTTCAGTCCGAAAAATGAATCCTAGGTCATTCATGACCTTGGGGATAACCTTGCCTTCAGGCACCTTCGCTTCAGCTTGGGAAATCTGTGACTTCAGTCAGAGAGGTGGTATCCTGAGCCATTCATGACTCTACGGGGATTCAAACACTTTTCCTTCAGGCAAAACTCCGCTTCAGCTGGAGAAACATCTTCGACTTCAGTCAGAAGAAAAACTATTCGCTTGATCGCAATCAATCATCACCTCAGGACAACTGACTTGGTCTTCAGGCCAACACGGATCACCTTGCACATAAGAGATGCATCTACAAACTTTTGAACTTTATCTTCAGACAAACGTTGATTCATCAACAAGGAAATCTGAATCCACAGGAACTTTCTGATATCGCCTTCAGGCGTTTACGAAGTCAATCTTCAGATTAGACATCACTGTTGGAGCAAACACATCACGCTGCTAAGGACTTCAAGAATCATCTTGGACAAACAACTCCGTCGGGCACCTTCAAGAATCATCCTGAACCGATAACCATTCTGGAGATTTTATTCTGCTAGTGATTCCAGGAATCTTCCTAGACAACTCTCGCTGGGTACAAACCAATCACGGCTTGAGCAAACGGCCCTGCCGAGGGATTCGAGAATCATCTTGAACTGAAAACTTTGTTGGGGATCTCAAAAATCACCTTGAGCAAACGACTTCGTTGGGGAGAAAGTCAGGAATCATCCTGAGCAACTGATCTTTCGGCTGAACACTTGTAGAACAAGAATGATAATAACCTAGATCATGTTTATGATGCATATGCTTCGGCGCCATGCCCCACACGGTGGGAATGCTATGCGTTTATGCTAAATGATATGCAATCATGCACAATGATGCGATCCCGTCAGCAAAATAAATGCCGAGGGGGAAATCCTCCTGTCAAGGAGAAAAGAACTACTCTGATAGAGGAATCATCCTGCTGAGGAGAACGTGGACACGCCAATATCAATCGGACTCTGTCTGAGGAAACGATCTTCAGTTGACTGCTGCAGGGAAAACAACTTCAGTTGACTGCTGCAGGGGAACGAAGCTCTACGAGAACCTGGACCTGCTGAAGGCAAGCGATACCAATCGCGAGAATAAACTGCGTGGTCGTCCCGGCTACTCTTCTAGGGATAACAACTCTGTGGGGAAACAACTTCAGCTGCCCAACACTCCACTGGGGAAAACCAATCATGATCTGATCACCTTCCGAGGATTCGGCTCTCTTGGACATCTGCAAACTTGGCTGAGGAAGGAGAAATCATTCTGCTTCGCTGGAGAGAGTGCGACTCTGGGGAAATACCGCATCGGCTGTTCAATATTCTGCTAGGGAACATCCACTCGAGGTCCCAACTGCTTCCAAGGATTCGGCTCTCTTGGGGGTTTGCGGACTCAGCCGGGGAGAGAGAAATCATTCTACTTCAACGGGAGAGTACGACTCTGATGAGGAATTTCAATTTCGCTGGGGAAGAAAGAATCATCTGACTTCGGGGGAGAGTACAACTCTGCAGGGAATACAACATCAGTTGTTCCAACACTCTACTGGGGGAAGAGGGAATCATCCAACTTCGGGAGAGGATACGACTCTGGTGGGGAATCTCAATTCCGCTGGAGACTTCAGTCTGGCACCATCAGTTGCTGCATACTTCGGCGTACGAACAATTTCATACGAAACCTGCACTTGTGACCCGGTGCTGGGGAAACACCTGCTTCGGCGAATTTACTGGGGAAAACACGAGCTTCGGCAACCGAACATTTCTACGAAATCTGCACTTGTGACCCGGTGCTGGGGGATGAGCTTTGGCCCTCGACTCAGCTAATGAGGTGACGTTCCTTCAGGATGCGTCTGCTTGGGGAAGAGAATCATCTCTGCCTGGGGAGACGTATCAATGCTCACTATTCTGCGTTCAAATTTTGCGGAGGAGAGACTACTGAACTCCGCTGGAGAAGGAGGACTCGTCCTGCCTCGGGGATGCTCATGGCACGCTGTCTGGAATGTGCTACACCTGCAACAACACAAACAAACAGACAAGATACCCTCCTCAAAGGGGACTATCAAGGTTATCATCTCGTGATAATATTCAGGTAATTAATTGTTTCAACAATCAATGGGCCTAGGCCCGTAAGTTTATGTATGCGCATTTTATCAAAAATATCGGCGTTTTCTTTCGCAAACAAAACAGATAAATGCTTAAACAGGCAAGCAGAATTGCTGAATAATATGCATTTTATTGATGGTGAACCCCTGAATGGGCAAAAGAATGTTTTACAACAGAGGCAAACTCCTGGAATGAGGAATCCACGCAAAAATAAAACATAAATATACATCAGTATATACAAATGTCGGCAACGAGGTGTAGACGAACACCATGAGTTGATCCCTCTAAGACCCACTCGACTTCGATACTTCTCCGATGCTTCAGCATCGGAAGAGATTGATTCAGATACACGGCCCTCAGGTCCTCCAAACCACTAAACAATGAAAATCCACACGCGGAACGCAGTCATTTGCTTATTCAAATCCCTAACTTTTGCGTGAACCGCCCTTTACGGGTTTTCAGTTCACCGGGATACCCTTTTTTGCCGAAGCCGCCCAGTGTAGGTTTTCGACTTCGCGGGTGTACATCTTTTTTCAATATATCCCTAATTTTTGCCCGAACCTTTTATTCTGTTTTTGGTTCGCCGGGATGCCCCTTTTTTGCCTGGACTCTTTCTTTTTTGTCCAGCGGGTCTCTTTCAAGCAAAGTATTTTTTAACTGCGTCCGCGTTCACCGGGGATGCAAAATCTTCACCATCCATCGTGGATAACAACAAAGCTCCTCCTGAGAAGACCTTGCTGACGACATACGGCCCTTCGTAATTCGGAGTCCACTTGCCCCGGTGATCGGAGTGTGGCGGAAGAATCTTCTTTAGGACGAGATCACCCGTCTGAAAGCTTCTAGGACGCACCTTCTTATCATAAGCTTTCTTCATTCGGCTTTGGTACAGACGACCAAATGCAATCGATGCTAACCTCTTCTCGTCCATCAGGTTGAGTTGGTTCAAACGATTCGTAATCCATTCTACCTCGTCGAGTTTCACATCAACCAAAACTCGCAAAGAAGGAATCTCCACTTCTAACGGTAGGACAACTTCCATACCGTACACCAAGGAGAAAGAAGTTGCCCCGGTCGACGTACGCACTGTCGTACGATAACCGTGCAAGGCAAACGGCAGCATCTCGTGCCAATCTTTGTATGTCACAACCATCTTCTGAACAATCTTCTTTATGTTCTTGTTGGCGGCTTCAACGGCGCCATTCATCTTCGGCCGGTAAGGAGATGAGTTGTGGTGTTCAATCTTGAAGCTCTGGCACAGCTCCTTCATCATCTTGTTATTCAAATTCGAACCATTATCAGTAATGATCCGCTCGGGAACTCCATAACGACAGATGATGTCCCTCTTTATGAATTTAGCTACCACCTGCTTAGTCACATTAGCGTACGAGGCTGCCTCCACCCATTTGGTGAAGTAATCGATAGCTACCAGAATGAAACGATGACCATTGGATGCAGTGGGCTCGATCTTGCCTATCATGTCGATGCCCCACATGGAGAACGGCCAAGGGGAGGACATAACATTCAATGGGCACGGCGGCACATGAACTTTATCAGCATAAATATGGCATTTATGACATTTCTTCGCGAATCTGAAGCAATCTGACTCCATAGTCAGCCAGTAATACCCTGCTCTCAGGATCTTTCTCGTCATGGCATGCCCGCTGGCGTGCGTACCAAATGTGCCCTCATGGACTTCTTCCATGAGCATACTCGCCTCTTTCTCATCTACACATCTGAGTAGCACGAGATCATGGTTTCTCTTATACAACACTCCATCAGGATTGAGATAAAAGTTTCCAGACAGCCTCCTCAGAGTCTTCTTATCCTGAGTTGACGCACCCACAGGATACTCCTTAGTCATAAGGAAGGTCTGGATGTCGTGGAACCATGGCTTGTCGTCAGCGGCATCCTCGATTGCAAAGACAAATGTCGGTCTATCAAGACGCGAAAGGACAATGCTTGGAGCTTCATTCCAAAGATTGACTTTATACATTGAAGCCAACGTGGCTAAGGCATCAGCCATCTAATTTTCAGCCCTGGGTACATGATGAAGTTCCACTCGATCGAAGAACGGAAGCAGCCTCCTGGCATAATTCATGTACGGCACCAAATTCGCTTGACGAGTTTCCCACTCCCCTTTAATTTGATTGATTACAAGAGCTGAGTCACCATATACGTCTAGATTCTTGATTCTCAAATCAATTGCCTCTTCTAGACCCATAATACATGCTTCATACTCTGCCTCATTGTTGGTAACTGGAAACGTTAGTCTCGCAGTAAACGGGATGTGGGATCCGTGAGGAGTAGTGATGATAGCCCCGATACCACTTCCATAGGAATTAACCGCTCCGTCGAATATCAACTTCCACTGAGACTTCCTATCTGGCCCCTCACCGGGCAATGGCTCATCGCAATCCTTCGCTTTGAGAAATATAATATCCTCGTCGGGGAATTCAAACTTCATCGGCTGGTAGTCTTCGATTGGCTGTTCGGCAAGGTAATCAGACAATACGCTTCCCTTAATGGCCTTCTGGGAGACGTACTGAATATCATATTCCGTTAACACCATTTGCCATCTGGCAATCCTGCCCGAAAGAGCCTGCTTCTCGAAGACGTACTTGATCGGATCCATCTTCGAAATTAGCATAGTGGTGTGATTGAGCATATACTGTCGTAGACGTTTGGCGGCCCAAGCTAATGCACAACACGTCTTCTCCAGCATCGAGTATCAAGATTCACACTCAGTGAACTTTTTACTCAAATAATAAATGGCATGCTCTTTTCTACCCGTCTCGTTGTGCTGACCGAGAACACATCCCATACTATTCTCCAGAACCGTCAGGTACATGATTAATGGCCGTCCAGCCACTAGGGGTATCAAGATTGGAGGTTCTTGAAGATACTGCTTTATTTTGTCGAATGCCTTCTGGCAATCCTCATTCCAAGTAATCGCCTGATCTTTCTTTAAAAGCTTGAACATCGGTTCACAAGTGGCCGTGAGCTGAGAGATAAACCTTGCAATGTAGTTTATTCGGCCCAAGAAACCACAAACTTCTTTTTCTGTTTTCGGCGCTGGCATTTCTTGAATAGCTTTTATTTTCGCAGGATCAACTTCAATACCTCGTTCGCTAACGATAAACCCCAATAACTTTCCGGACCGCACTCCGAAAGTGCACTTGTTAGGATTCAGCCTCAGCCTGAACTTCCTAAGCCTCTCAAAAAGCTTCAATAGGTTGACCAGATGTTCTTCCTCCGTTTGGGACTTTGCAATCATGTCATCAACATAGACCTCGATCTAATGATGAATCATATCATGAAACAAAGTTACCATTGCTCGCTGGTAAGTGGCCCCTGCGTTCTTCAGACCGAAGGGCATTACCTTATAGCAAAATGTTCCCCAGGGGGTGATAAACGTCGTTTTCTCCATGTCCTCCGGTGCCATATTAATCTGATTGTAACCGGAGAAGCCATCCATGAACGAAAACACGGAAAACTGGGCTGTGTTGTCGACCAACACATCGATATGAGGCAACGGGAAATCATCCTTAGGGTTCGCCCTGTTCAAATCCCGATAATCGACGCACATGCGTACCTTACCGTCCTTCTTCGGTACAGGCACTATGTTGGCAACCCACGGAGGGTAAGTGGTGACGGCTAGAAATCCTGCGTCCAACTGCTTCTGGACTTCTTCTTTGATTTTTACAGCCATATCTGGTCTCGTCCTCCTAAGCTTCTGCTTGACTGGAGGGCAATCCTCTCGCAACGGCAAGTGATGAACCACGATGTCTGTGTCAAGTCCGGGCATATCTTCGTATGACCAAGCAAAGACGTCATTATACTCCCGAAGCATCTCGACCAGTCTATGCTTGACATCATTCTGCAGCGCAGCCCCTATTCTGACATTTTTGACGAGCTCTTCAGAACCTAGATTTATGATCTCAATATCTTCCTCATGAGGCAGAATAACCTTTTCCTCTTGTCTCAACAAGCGGGCCAACTCTTCCGGAAGGTCTTTGTCTTCATCAATCTCATCCTCGGCTTGATAGATCGAGCAATCGAAGTCGTAGTGAGCCGTAGAGGGTCCAGAGTCGATGTCGTCTGTTATGTGGATCCTGCAATAACAAGGGTTAAGTTTAAAGCAAGAATATGCAGGTTAGCACAACCCTCGTTGCCATTTTGCTGTTTCTCAAAATAAACATAAAACAAGAATAACAGAGAACACAATATTTGAGTATGAAGAAAACGCCATTGATTTATTAACAAAATGCACGTACATAATCCAACAAGGCCCTGACAATAAAACTGCTATGCCCCGGGCAGGACATAGGGTTGTACAAAGATTGTAAAAAGCAAATCATTACTCTTCACTTGTCAGCTGAATAATCTCCTTGATGGTCCAATTGTTGAGGCGCTCGCCCGGCTTGCTTGGCTGAATCCAGGCGTCAAGATCACAATCGCTATCCCCGCTGTCCTCAGACGTTGCGTTGATGCTTTCGAAAATCACTCCACCCTTGGTAAACAGGATCGACCCCTTCCCACGAGACGAGCTGCTAGACGAAGAAGACGTTGCGTTTATGGGGGTTTTAAGTTTTGATTTATAAAATAAGAAAAAAAAAGTGATTAAAAAAAATGATTATCAGATAAACTAAAACGGTTAATCCTACTGATTCGGGTCCCGACTTATCATCGGTTATTATAACATCAATCCCTAAGCGGTACCAATCCTATTCGATTATGATATTAATCAGACAAGCACTTATCAACATCAAATGAATTATGTTCCTGTTTACCGAATTAAGCAAACGGTTAAGAATATGACGAATTAACGAATTAAGCAAACGATAATACGCAATTAAATTTAGGAACATACATACAATCGAATTTAACCAATTCTATCCTATGAACAACAATTGAATTAAGCAAACAATTGTAATCAAATTAAGCAGATGACTTCATAGAAAAGGATTGAAAGGAATCAGAGTAAATTGACATAATAATAACCTCAAAGTGTTGAAACCGTACACGGCAGGATTTGCCCGGAGGTATTAGTTCTCCATGAAAACTATAAAACAAAGGAAAAAATTCGGAAAAATAAACTAGGTCCCTGTTTTGCATCACAACAACAACTTTAAATAGAAAATAACTGGGCCAGAAACCTAAACTAGGCCCGCAAGGAAAACTACATTGTCACAAGTCAGAAACTTCAACGAATTATTCGAGACTCAAGAAATCCGAATCAGCTCCTTTGTGCAACATGAAAGTTGTAGATCTCTTTCTTAGCTTTCCAACGACTGGTAGAATGCCTCAATTCGATTCCTGTAGCTCCAGTTATGAATTTTTCACTAAAAGCTATTAATGCTGAAAAATAACAAACGAAAATTAAATAAAGCTTAAAATAAAATAAATTGTAAAAACATTATAAAATAGGAAATTAAATAAACTAAATGGTAGAAATGCCTAAGTCTAAACATAGAGGAAGGTACATTAAAATGCACTGATCAAATTCCCCCACACTTGAACTTTTGCACTCCGAGCAAAGTATTGTCAAAACTCATGAAACACAAAAACATTCAGCTATTCAATCTAGGCTGTGAACTCCTCTTTGGTCAAGATTGCATTGATAGGTACTACTTTTGCATACTAAGGATATCGTAAGAACACAAATCCGCAATTTTGCGATCATAAGACTCCCTCCTATACAAACCAATCCAAATCATGTCGTTATGCCTAAGTCTAACTTACTCATCCTCCTTTTTGCTCTCTTTCATTCTAGTGCAATCACATTAAGCCCTTTATCTATTCACACGCATGGTAACTAAGCTTGTTAGTGACTGTGATCCATATTTTTTTCAACAATTCATAATTAGACATTTTTCTTTGTCTTTTCTTTTCTTTTCTTTTTTCACTTTTTGTCTTTTTCTTTTTCTCTTTTTCTCTTCTTATTAAGCACGGGATCATTCACTTATTTGCATCAGCTCAATTACTTAGCATGTGATTTTTAGATGGTGCTGACTGCTAGATAAACTACTTAAGAGCTATTAAAGAACGAGAACTCAAGACTAAGCCATAACAAGTATCTAAATCGATTTCCATATTTTGGAGACTCAAGGTGTTAAAACGATACCGATCTTATGAATTTTTCTCAAGTCTCTACAATCTGACCTCCAATCGATCTACAACCCAAAAATTTCAAAAAATGCATTGTGTTTTTCTGAGTAAACAATGTTTTTATTAAATGAAAACAAAACAAATAAAATTGAAAGAAATAAAACAAAGTAAATGGTTCCCTCCCCCACACTTAAAGCATACATTGTCCTCAACGAAAGAACATAAATATAAAATAAGAGTGAGAGAAAGGAAGGAACACACCCGAGGAGTCAAGGTGGATAAGTGATCACATATGCATCCTTTCCCAAAGAGAGATTTCCTGCCGTCTCCTCTTCCAAAGTGGGGAGTAACTTTGGATAGCATCCATCGCCCTTGAAATTTGTATTAGTGTCTTCGCCTTTTATTCCAGGATCAAAGAAGAATCTTCGATAAATAAAAGTGTCGAATGGACACGTGAATTTGATATCCTTTTCCACAACATCAGAGATCAATGGGTTAAGGGGTTGCTTCACTGTTTTTCTTCCCACTTCCATCGAGGTACATCCAAGTCTCTTCTTATGTTTCTTCAAAACCTGTAAAAGTTTATTATCTTCATCAAAATCAAGGTTAGAGGAAATTATAACTGGAAGCTTTTTATCCATATCTGAATAAGCATAATTCAGATTGGTATGAAGTGGTTTAAGCTCCAAGGAGGAAGATTGTTCAATGGATGGTGAGGTTGGGGCAGCCGTGATGTTAAGAGTTTTAGCTACATAAACAACTTCATCTGCATGAAAAACATCACCTTGTACGGCAGCATTAATCTCAGCACAAACAGAACAAATGTTAGTGTCGGTACATGAATCACAAGAGTAAGTATCATCATAATCTAATAAAGATGGAAAATCAGATAACAATTCAGGATGAATATCATCAACTAAATCAGATGGTAACTCTTTTGGATTCACTACTGTTTGGGCAGATAGTTGGTTTGATTCTTGAGCTTGTTGCATGGCATTCAGTATAGTGGCAAACTGTTCAATCTGTGTCTGCAGAGCCTGAAGACTTGAATCTGTTTGTTGCTGAAACTGAAGATCATTTATAGCCATTTGCTTGACAAGGTCCTCTAATGAAGGTTCAGAAGGTGTAGAGCATACAATTTGGAATTCATTCATATGCTTATTCGGATCCTCACCTGCAAGTTCATTAAGCCTTGGCAACAAGTGTATTAAATCAGATTCCAATTCGAAAGGTACACTAACAACAGGATATTCCATACATAAAGCATTATAGTTCGTATCATAGGCAACAAGTTCTCTAAGAGTTATTTGATTTGTCATATTAAATTTAATAGGAAAATCAACAAAGAAAATAAAACAAAGAACAAATTCGGCAATGCAGCAACAATTAGAAAAATACCAACAATGTCCCCGTTAAGAAAAAGAATGGAAAAATAGAAAACCGAATAAAATTAAATCTAAAAATTATAAAAATATAACTAAAAATCAAATAAAATCAAAATGAGTCAATAAAAAAAATTTCGGATTTTTTTGAAAATATGAAAATAGAAAAAAAATAAAATAAAATAGAAAAATAACTAATTTGCGATTTTCAGGGTCAAAATCTTTTAGAATTCTATTCTAAATGAGTATTGTTAAACGATTTATTTCTGATTTTCTGGAAAAAATTCGGAGCAAATCGGAACAATAGCTTACAAACTCACCTGATAGGCTGAAACGCTTACCACTGTACTGCAACCCTGAAAATTTACACACAAAAACAAAAAACAAAAAACAAAAAAAAACAAAAACTCTAAAATTAAAATTTTACATTTGGCTAAAATTAATAAGAATCCCCGGCAACGGCGCCAATTTGATCCGCGGTCGCTCGCGGATCAAAAACGAGTTATTTTTGTAAAAATGTAATATAGCGACAAATGACTCGAAATATCGTTCTCACAAGGATTCTTGTATTATTTCAACCAACTAAAGAAAATGTTTATGGGGGTTTTAAGTTTTGATTTATAAAATAAGAAAAAAAAAGTGATTAAAAAAAAATGATTATCAGATAAACTAAAACGGTTAATCCTACTGATTCGGGTCCCGACTTATCATCGGTTATTATAACATCAATCCCTAAGCGGTACCAATCCTATTCGATTATGATATTAATCAGACAAGCACTTATCAACATCAAATGAATTATGTTCCTGTTTACCGAATTAAGCAAACGGTTAAGAATATGACGAATTAACGAATTAAGCAAACGATAATACGCAATTAAATTTAGGAACATACATACAATCGAATTTAACCAATTCTATCCTATGAACAACAATTGAATTAAGCAAACAATTGTAATCAAATTAAGCAGATGACTTCATAGAAAAGGATTGAAAGGAATCAGAGTAAATTGACATAATAATAACCTCAAAGTGTTGAAACCGTACACAGCAGGATTTGCCCGGAGGTATTAGTTCTCCATGAAAACTATAAAACAAAGGAAAAAATTCGGAAAAATAAACTAGGTCCCTGTTTTGCATCACAACAACAACTTTAAATAGAAAATAACTGGGCCAGAAACCTAAACTAGGCCCGCAAGGAAAACTACATTGTCACAAGTCAGAAACTTCAACGAATTATTCGAGACTCAAGAAATCCGAATCAGCTCCTTTGTGCAACATGAAAGTTGTAGATCTCTTTCTTAGCTTTCCAACGACTGGTAGAATGCCTCAATCCGATTCCTGTAGCTCCAGTTATGAATTTTTCACTAAAAGCTATTAATGCTAAAAAATAACAAACGAAAATTAAATAAAGCTTAAAATAAAATAAATTGTAAAAACATTATAAAATAGGAAATTAAATAAACTAAATGGTAGAAATGCCTAAGTCTAAACATAGAAGAAGGTACATTAAAATGCACTGATCAAAGGCCCTGACAATAAAACCGCTATGCCCCGGGCAGGACATAGGGTTGTACAAAGATTGTAAAAAGCAAATCATTACTCTTCACTTGTCAGCTGAATAATCTCCTTGATGGTCCAATTGTTGAGGCGCTCGCCCGGCTTGCTTGGCTGAATCCAGGCGTCAAGATCACAATCGCTATCCCCGCTGTCCTCAGACGTTGCGTTGATGCTTTCGAAAATCACTCCACCCTTGGTAAACAGGATCGACCCCTTCCCACGAGACGAGCTGCTAGACGAAGAAGACGAAGCTTCAGCTTCAGGAGAATACCCCCATCCAAACTTATCCTGCTTGATCGGTATCTCCAAAACATGCCCCTAGCCTGGGGTGGAACCGGCCTCGACAACAGCCCGAGCTTCTTTGAATGAGGAGAGATTCATCTCTTGCTTCTCTACGACGACAGGAGCTACCTCTTTCACCATGACGGCTTCAAATGTTTGGCAGAGAGTTTCATGGATCTCGCCGTCCATTTCAACATATTTAAAGGATGACAAGTGGCTCACCATGATGTCCTCCTCACCACAGACGGTTACTATGCTTCCACCGACAACATATTTGAGCTTTTGATGCAGTGTGGACGTCACGGCACCAGCAACATGGATCCATGGCCGGCCTAAGAGGCAACTGTAGGCAGGCATGATATCCATGATATAAAAAACCGTATCAAACGTCTCCGGACCAACTTGAATCGGCAGGGTCAACTCTCCGAAAACGTGGCGCTTACTTCCGTCAAATGCTTTCACCACCAGATCACTGGGCGTGCAAAGCAATCCACGAGTGTCCAACTTCATTAATGCCTTCTTCGGAAGCACATTAAGCGACAAACCCGTATCCACCAGGACATGCGACATGATAGTGCCTCTGCACTCTATCGAGACGTGCAAGGCGCTGTTGTGATCCCTCCCTTTAGGAGTCAGCTCTAAATCTGTGAAACCTAGCCCATTGCCAGCATTAACATGGGCTACCACCTCTTCTAGTTGATTTACTGATATCTCCTGCGGCATGTAGGCAGCGTTCAATACCTTCAGTAATGCGTTGCGGTGTGCTTCAGAACACAGCAACAAGTTGAGAATAGAGATCTTTGACGGAGTCTGATGAAGATGGTCTACAATCTTGTAGTCGCTCTTCTTGATTAACCGCATGAATTCTTCGGCATCTTTAACTAGCAAATCCTTCTCTGCCCCACAAGGGACCTCTTCAACGGCTTTGCCTTTACCCTTATCAACAGCATCAGCTTTGACCGCTTTCTCTGCCACAACCTCTGTCGGTGCAAACACTCTTCCGCTTCGAGTAATACCACTGACCCCTGCGAGATTCTGCACGGTCGATCCGTACGGCTCCAGCTCTAACTTCTGACCATTGCAATAGACTTCAGCGCTATAATGCCATGGAATGGCGTTAGTGCTCTCGAATGGGATTGACCCAGCTCTGGTAATAGTGATTGTAGGCGGTCGGGGCGCAGAAATAGTAATAGGTTGACGAGGAATGGTGATGGTAGCGACCTCATCTGCCTGCTTCAGCACGACCTCCCCTGATACACTTTCGACTCTCCGGCTGAACTGCAAAATACCCTCAGACATCAGACTTTGGATACCTTCTGCCAGCTGCTCACACCCATCAGGAAGTGTAGCACAAGCCATGCATAACTCTCCGCATCCGGGAAAGAAGCCCTTCTTCAGCAACTTAGCTTTGACGAAACTAAGCGGCGTCTTCAAGTCTTTGACATCAGTCAGCAAGTCTGCACTCTCCTCAGCGATAATGGCGTTCACTCCGCCTCCCCTATGATGAGGCATAGGGTTTTTGGTGACATTGGGCACACTATCAGAAAAGTTAATAACCTTGGCGTCTACTAGGTTCTGCACCTTGTGCTTAAAAGCTTTACAGTTCTCGATCGTATGGCCTGGTGCCCTAGTATGGAAATCACAGGTGGCATTTGCGTCATACCCCGGCGGTGGTGCCCCTGTCAAGGGAGCCAACGTCCTCTTTTGCACTAACTGAAGTTGAAGCAAAGTTTGCAAGAGCTGCGCATACGACATAGGTGGAGCTTCAAAATGACGATTTGCCAAAGGAGCCCGATTCTGATATTTCCTATACCCCTGCTGATTCTGCTGCTGCGGTTGTTGCTGCTGCTGCGGAGCTGCTGGGATGTTTATGCTAGCAATCTGCTGCTGAGGGCCCTTGCCCTTTCTCCAAGCGTTGGTGACGACACTTGCATCCCCTTCTCGACGCTTGCCAGCGTAAGGTTTCTTACCACCTCCTCCAGCTGAGGATGATTCGCCTTGGATTTTTCCGATTTTTATTCCGTTCTCGACATGCTCGCCCATAGTGATGAGAGCCGAGAATGTCCCAGACATGCCACTGACCAGCTTTTCATAGTAGATTCCAGGAAGGGTAGCCACGAACATTTGCACTAGCTCGCGCTCAACCATCGGCGGTTGAACCCGAGCAGCCAACTCACGCCATCGCTGGGCGTACTCTTTAAAGCTTTCATTATTCCGCTGCGATAGATTCTGGAGCTGAACTCGGTTGGGGGCCAAGTCGCTATTGTACTGATAGTGGAGGACAAACGCTTCAGCGAGATCTTTCCACGTGCGCACTGTAGCGGGCTCCAAGCCCATATACCACTCGAGGGATGGACCAGAAAGGCTATCTTGGAAGAAGTGCATCAGCAACTTCTCATCGTCAGAATAGGCAGACATCTTTCTATAATAAGATCGAAGGTGGACACGGGGGCAAGTAGTACCCTTATACTTCTCAAAGACAAGCACCTTGAACTTATGAGGTACCTTGAAATCAGCAATTAACCCCAACTTGGACATGTCAACGCCCAAAGTATTCTGATTTTCAATGTCTCTCATTTTGTCTTCCAGCGCTTTGAACCTGAGCCGAGCTTCAACATTCAACTCTGCTTCTATACCTCTTTGGGAAAACACGTCGTCCTGATGATCCTCAAGCCACAGTTGAGGCACCAACAGATTTACGACACCAGCATTACCGTTGACCGGCCCTATGTTGACATTAGCTCCCAGACTACCATTGCCGACGCCCGTCGCATTGAGTCCGATATTAGTCATCATATTGCCATTAGCACTGCCGTTGCCCCCGGCAACAGGAACAACATTCTGTGGAGCATCAACTGGAGGAGGAGTAGGCACAACCCCGCCGTGAAGTATGCCGTTACTATCAACCCTGGAGATCAAAGGTTGAACCAAAGTACGAAGCTGGTCCTGACCATTAGCGACTACCTGCATCAGTTCCATAAAACGATCCATCCGTTCACGGAGCTCTTGAACATCTGACTGCACCTGGTCCATGATCCTAGTCTGATTAGCTCGAGTTGAGTAACGGTGAATGAGTCTCTGATCAATCCTGGAGATCGGAAGCAGCTCGGAACCTGTGAACCTGAAAAAACTGTCAAGATTAAAGGTTAGGGAAAGCAACAAAATGTACGTCATGCAAAATGCTTCATGCAGATGCATGCGTGTGTCTGTGTGCTTGAGAGATTTCCCCCGATCCTAGCGCCTTAGTACCAGTGCTGACAATAATACAAAGAAGAAGAAGAAGAAATCCGAGCCCAATCATGGAAACATCATTCTCATATATACATAGCATCAGCGATAGTCAACTTCGACACATCGGGGACCGGGAACTTGTACGCAACAATCTTCCTGAGAGAGGCTATAATAATACAATGGGAGGCGAGAAATCCTGGATCGGGGAAACGGTACCTGTCACAGACACACGTCAATGGAATGCAAATGAACATGCAAACTAATGCAAAATGCAGGCATGCAACAATATATCCAGGTAACTGCTGTGGAGATTCTGTGTCCATAATCACTGATGAGAAGAAAACCCCGGTGTAAGACCGCTGATCTGTTCTGCTAAGAACGACCTTCTGACAGGACCATATATATAAGATCAAAATTCTGCTCTGTCAAGAACAAATGTCTGATAATAAGGACCCCGGATGTATGATCAAGAAATATCTGCTGATGAAGTCTTCAGACCCCAAATCACAAATCTGCCCTATCAAGAACAAACAACATCTGCTGATGAGATCTTCAGACCCCACTCAAAATCTGCTCTATCAAGAACAAACAACATCTGCTGATGAGATCTTCAGACCCCACTCAAAATCTGCTCTATCAAGAACAAACAACATCTGCTGATGAGATCTTCAGACCCCACTCAAAATCTGCTCTATCAAGAAAAAACAACATCTGCTGATGAGATCTTCAGACCCCACTCAAAATCTGCTATATCAAGAACAAACCACTGATGACAATATCCTGAT
Source organism: Lathyrus sativus (assembly GCA_963859935.3). NCBI lineage: Eukaryota > Viridiplantae > Streptophyta > Magnoliopsida > Fabales > Fabaceae > Lathyrus > Lathyrus sativus. The sequence continues at coordinate 706,193,558 of OZ012735.1, read as the reverse complement.
CAAAACCTACTCTATCAAGTATACTTAGAAATAAGTGTTTATCTGCTTAAAGGATTAGAGACCCTAGTGGTTTATTTCTAAGTATACTCGATAAGATATCGCATCTTATGCCTACATATCCTTACGGGAGTGGAATCAGAGTATGTTGTAGTTCACCCTAAAGGGTTTGAGGAGTTCTTTGACTGTGGTCAAAGTTCCTACGGGTTTAGGGTAGTTGATTGATTGGGTTTAGGAGAAGAGACGAGTCTTCATGTTAAGGGAGAGATAACCACCACAAGTGTAAAGGGGTTGTAGGAAATGGTCTTTGCATCGTCTTAAGAAAAGGTCTTACATACTCGGATGATCGCCAAGTATGCCTTTATCGCTCTTAAGGCAAAGTCCCTATATGTTTGATTGTGTTGTTGTGGGGGTGGAGATTATATCTCACTTAAGATGATTAACATTTATTCTCTATTTGTGTTTGAAAAGTGGTATAGTGTTGTTGTTTGTTTCTATGTTGTAAAGAAATAAAGACAAGGTCTTTCCTATGGGGTAGGTCCTAAACTTAAATGATCAACTTGAAGAATCAAGGATCGAAGGGGATACGATGCATATGATGTGCAACTACACACAAGTATTGACTTATGTGTAGGTTTTTCCTTTGGACGGAATGCGATGCGATAATATAGACATGATAATGTAAATTGCAATGAATAAGTTGCGGAAATGTAAACCATACACAAACGCATGAAAGCGCTGGAAGTGTGTGAGAGTGAAAGGTGTCGTGAAGTGCACGATTGATTAATTTATGCGATGTTGATGGATTTTAATTGTAGGATTGATTAGTTTGAGAAAAAAGTTGAATGGAGATTGATTTAAAAGTTTTATTTATAATTTGCGAATTGATTTAAGGAAAAAGAAAAAAGATTAATTGTCGAGGTTGATTATGAAATTGGCTTTAGTTGGGAATAATTTTAAATAGGATTCATTAAAAAGTTCTTTTTATGAATATCATCGATAAAAGTTAATTTAATATAAAAGGGTATTTATTATTATTTGTTTTTTTTAAAAAAAGGTTTTAACATATGAAATGAATTTTTTTTTTAAAAAAAGATGGTTCATTATTTATCTAGAAAATAACTTTATTTAAATAAAGGGATTGATTAATAAAAAAACATTTATTTAAGTTTACATAAAAGAGGGATTTATTTTAATAATAAAACAAGGTTACTAGGTTAGATTAATTGTTAAAGGTGATTAAGAGGGTGATTTAACGGTGGTTTAGGTGTAGTGTGTGTGTGATTAGTGTGGTGATTAAATATATTACAAAAAAATAAAATAATAAAACACAAAAGGGAAAAAAAAACTTGACGGAACCCTAATTTCAAGGAATCCCAAATCGATTCCTCATTCTATTCCGTCAATCGCTCCTCTCTCTCTTTCATTCGCGTCATTCCTCCTCTTGAATCCGTTCAGTCTCTCAAATCCTACAAGGCCTGCAAAACAAACATCAATCGAGAAATCAGAACATCTATTGAGGGGATCTTTACCCTGGGGACGAAGTTGCGATCGGGTTGCGATTCTGGGGAGGTGGCGGTAGCGGTTGTGGAGATGGCAGGTTCGACAAGTTGAAGGTTCGAGGACGGAAACACAAAGAACTCCGGTGACGGCTTCGTAACAAGGGCTTTATGGTGGTGGATATGTGGGCGGAGGACTTGAGGAACTCTGGTGTTGGCTTTGCGGTAGGCGATGGATGATGGATTTCACGGCGGAGTTTGAGATAAGTCCCCTCTTCTCTTTTGATTTTTTCTCGGTATGTTAGGTTTTTATTTGTGATCGTTCTCTCCCCTTGTTTGATTCCGATGGTCTCCTTTTATAGCCTTTGCTGAGGATCAAATGGGTTAATGAAATTTGATTGCTGCCTTGAATGAGGATTTGAACCTTCCTTTTCTGTTCGTACAAAATTCAAATTCTTTCCTCTTTTGTCTGATTGCCATGATTAAACGTTTAATTGCTATTTCAATCCCATGATTCAACTTAGATAGGATTTGATTTGATTCCTTATTATCCCCTGAATATTTTTCAACGGTTAGTATCCAATTACTAATTTGCAATTGGTTCTGACAGGTGCGGGTACAGGTGGCGGATGCTTTGGACCACACAAAGAATTAGAAGCCTTGCGTTTGGTGCGTGTATCAGAAAAACTGGTGACGAGGAGCAGCGGTAGCAGGTGTTTGCAGCTTGTCTATTTCGGTTATGACTTCTTTTCAAAGTTCTCTAAGAATTAACTTGTTGTTTCTTGGTTTTGTTGACAGGGTTGCGAGGAAACTGTGATACACTCTTGTGATAATACATCCAACATATCACTCATATGATTGTTCAAGTTGTCCACAACTTGAGTAACAGGTCCTTCAGTTGAAGCATAAACAGATACCTGTGTAGAACCATTGGTGTTTTCTTTCAACAGAAGAAGGCAAACTCTCACTGGTAGTTGATTTTGTTGAAGAATTATGTATGATTGCCGGAAGTCATTCATCCACCCTTGATACACTGTATGCGTGGGAGAGAAAACTCTATGATGAAGTAAAGGTATTACTTAAAAGCCTGTTGATTATCAGTGTGTAAATTTTCTTGTAAATGTATTGATTCTCCTGCTTCATTTTTCATGCTTTCAAGTCTTTTGTGACTCCCTAATTTGTTGTCCGTAGGCTAGTGAATCCATCAGGAAATGTTGCCAGCTCAGGTAGCAAATTGCAAGAGACCAATGCATTTATGTGATAGACCAGGGCAATTGTTAAGGGTTTGCGTTCGCGGATGAAGAGTTGTATCCACAACTTCTGGAATTGACAGAAGGGTATGCAGAGAGTTTTGTGGATTTTATTTATATATCACCTTGAAGCTTTGTTATCTATATGTCCTTGATTCCTTGTACTTGTTTGAAAAGGAAATTTGTATGCTATAGATTCAATGTTGGTAAAGTATATCTGGGCGTCCACAGTTCCCATGATCAGAAGATGAAGAAAAATGAATATGGTGCATATCTTGAAACTTTGATTCTTTTACTTATTCCACCTATAATCTCTTGCTGAAAACAAATCATATAAAGTATCAATAACTTATTATGAGCTCTGATTATCAGTTGTGTCATACTTACAGGTGAGGACTGCAGGGAAGGCTATAGCGTGCGGTTCCTGCATTGGTTTCGGTTCTGCTTACGGGGAGGAAGAAGAGTGAAGCCTGGACGTTGAAGAAGCCAATTACGCGGTGAAGCCGTAAACTAGAGAATTGGATTTGAGCAGGTATCTTGAAGATCAGCATTGCCGGGAGCCTGTTCGTTACCGAGTTGTCTTATTCTCGTGTGTTCATGGAGAAAACCTTACCGGGCAGCCGCATAGCCATTTACATTAATAGATTGTAGTAATAAAGCTCTTCATCATTTTTTTTTGTGTATTTCAAACTATGATTGTATGATGACATATGATGAAAAAAATGATACGACATAGACATACGAGTAACACCTTGTTGTTAACTTTGGTTGCAACTCATGAATTCCTTCTCATTAGGCATCTTTAATCATCCTTGTACTAGTCTAGTCCTTTTATGTATGAAGAACCATCTCCAACTACACGTCCTTGATGTTTGTAACAAAATATACCAACACAGCGGTG